>OMLI01087137.1:0-13239 GCA_900302605.1 Rondeletia loricata
GTGGTGGTGGGGGTGGGGTGGGGTGGGGGGAGACTACTCATGGAATCACCCCATGAATAAAAATAGCATGAGCAGATGAGGAGAGTGGACTGTGTTCATCTCCTTCTTAAGGACTTCACAGTTGAGTCTGAACCTAGGTCTCACTCTTGTGTCATGACGCCTCCTTCTCTGCTCCTCCTTCCCCCCGCTCTCCCGCCCTTCTCCCCGCTCTTTCCGTAACTCACCACACCACCACCACGACCGTCGTCACTGGGCTTTTTATGAACCCAACTCCTCTGTTTTCATACAGCGGAAACTCTCAGGAGCCAGGACTTTCACTTCATTTGATTTCAGTGTTTTTGCTTAGTAGACACTGGCTAATGTTACTCTGTGCTTTAAACGATTTGCTGAATGATCCGCTTCACGTGTGTTTAATTGTACGGGACCGTATTGTGCTGAAAGCTTGACGTTGGTCTTTGAAGCTTTTGTGCCAGCGGTTTCAAGTCCCTCCATCCGACCTGTGCTTGGTCCTGCAAATAGTTTTGATGCCGAGTAGAAAAGAGCCTGAGCTGTGCGCAGAAAGAGGGGATTTAGGACTAAGTGCTGCAAGCATACTTGAAACCTCAGCCTGATGATGACTGTGATAAAGGCCTTACTGCACATTGGAGCAGGGGATTATCTGTGAGCTTTTGTGTTGTAGGGATGTGATCCTGTCTGGAGTTATGATACCATAGGATCATAGTTGACCTCCTAGATCCTCAGGTTCCAACCATTAAGTCACTTCTAATAACAGCTTTACACAATGGTGGATGTTAAGCTTTCACTTGAATGTTTAAATGTCTACCAAGGAAATTGTGTGGCTATATATACATTGAGCAATGACGAAGGGTATTTTTTTCTCTGCTGTGATATCTGTTCTTTGATTTCAGCATTGACATTTTATCAAGAACAAATGCATAGCTTTCTCCAAGTACAAACAAGAGGCACTTGAGCTAATATCCCACCATAATCACCATGATATATTAAACATAACCAGTTATCCTAATTAGATCATTAATTAAGCTAATTAATGCATTCATTAGCACATATTTATATGTCAGCGCACTCGTCTTCACTTACACATGTGGACAGTATTAATATGAACTCTGTATCTTAAAGCATTTAGGAGTCAGTAGTTTCAAGAAAATCAGTTTTTCCTCATTAATATGCACATTCATGCAGCAAGGTGCTCCAAAATCTAATCAGATCATCGATTCTATAGGGGGAACCTGTGGTGTAGTTTCTATCATGTATTGTTCTTGAGTTATTGTATTCACAAGAATGTGTCTACACACAGACAGACACACACAGACACCACCATGACGACATAACGTCCCGCATACCACGTACCATGGTGGCGGGACATCAAAATAATAAATAAAACAGGTAGGCTGCTGTCCTTAATCGAAAATGGTTATTGATGTGTTGATTTATTTTACAGCTTTCACTACTCACAGCAAAGATGTTAAACTTTCTTGTTGTTATCCTTACGGTATGTACTGTAATACGTTGTTATTTTGAATAGGCCAGGTATTGTAGGTTGGCTGTAGGTATTCTGAAATGGGGTTGATGGCGTCAATCCAAACCAGGCCCTTTGTCTGCTTTACAGGACTTTGCTTTAAATGACATGGCATAGTCTGCTACTGTCGCCAGCCATTTAACGTCAAATCCTCCCTAACCCCTGCTGACTTAGGTTTGTGGTACAGTAGAAGGCAGCGCTCTATTGCTGAATCCCCATCTTATGTAACCTCAGACAATGTAACATTTATATGGAGGCCTATCTACAATCCCTGTGTCCATTACTGAGGAAGCAGAGCTGATTGATATCTCAGTATTGCAGATACAGTATACAGGCTGAGTGTTGGCAAGCTGTATGGGGTTCTGTAACTCCAGTTTATTGTAGAGAGAAGACACGTGATTAAACATTTTCTGTTTCAAGCAGGCAGGGCTGTATGGTTATTGTATGTAGATGTGTTCAAGCTGAATGTTGTACAGGACTTTGTAACCCTTATTATCCCATAAAGAATCCCTTCTATTTAATCCCCTCCATTTAATTCCCAGTTCGAGCATGCAGGACTGTATGGTTGTTGTCTGTGAACTACCTTAAGTTTTTAGTTCCAAAATGAAATATCCATCATTTGAAAATATTAATGCCTAAAAAACGATGAAAATTAAGCACATTATTTGTTACTATATGAAAGTTACTTGTCATCTTAAGAACCTTCTTTACAAAATACTTATTTTTTACAGGATATAATTATCTATGTGATTTTGAAATATGGACAGATTTTTCCATAATGAAAATAGCCTTTTGAATAAATCCCTTTATTTGCTTGCAAAATTGTCCTTTTATTGTCATTCTTTCCCATTTAAAGCATGCAAGGCTGAATGGCTGTTGTATGACTGTTTTAAGTATCTAGATATGTACAGGGTGAATATACACTCGTTGTACAGGCCCTGGTTCATAGCTCTGTTATGCTGTAGCCCAGCACAATGTTGACACAGAGGCTTGGGGAGTCAGTAGTCTATGTAAATGTTAAAAGCTGGCAAGGCAGGCAGGATGTTAGCCAAGCTGTTTGTTCGGCCGGCTTGAATGGATGTGTTGTAGCGTCCGTCTACAATATCCTCTCTGTCTCACTGACAGACTGGCTGGCATACTGTACATTCTGGTGGAGGCGGGTGTAGGCTGAGGGGTGATTGAACTCTGTACAAAGACAGGCAAGGCTAGAGAGAGACCTGGTATCTAGTAAGTAGTAAGTAAGACAGTCATATTTTTCAGATTGATGACTAGGTGTTTTTGGAACTCTGCAATGGCGCCATAGGGTCATGAACCATACATATTGATAACAGACATCTATCTAAATTGACAACCAAGCATTTTTGAAAATCCACAATGGGTTTTGAATGGGTTTCACTGGCCATAGGGACATGACACTTACCCAGCACATAAAGGACCATATAAAATACCAATTCAAATAAGAAAATGACAAACTGGAACTTCCAAAATTGGAGATACAAGGGTTTCACACAACAGTAGCCACTTTTTTTCTTACTAGTGTGGGAGTGGCTCAGCAAATCATGAATTCCCTGTTAATAGGCTGCCCATTGATGGGAAAGGCAGAAATGTGGTGGGTGGGAGACCAACCTCTGTACTGCAACAACTTGCTTTTGTATGACTAGTCCTAGCTCTGTGCTGTTACAGCTTGTTTATGTATGAGTAATGGCATACTTTAGCAGGCCACATTTCAAAATGTACATTTCCTGTCAGGGTTAGGGGTTTGATTCTCACTGGTGCTACCCACACGAAAAATCTAACATTACTGTAAGACGTTTTGGATAGAAATGTGGACCAAATAACATCCAGGGTCTCTGGTCGGGTCACATGACAGCTTTGACATAAGCGGTAAACTGGCTTCACATCACTTTTCCTATCCCTGTAATGTATTGTAAGTAGTTGATTGTTGATTATGCCACAGATTTTCTTCCCTTTCTTTCACACGTACACTCACACATTATCCTTCTCTTTCTCACATCTGTGATTGTCTATTCCTCTTAAAATATTCTTTTGTCAAAGTGCTGCTGCCGTCTTGGCAGGGTCTCCCCTATAAAAGGGCCTCAGGGTCTTCCTCCATCTCAATACAACTAACTTGCTTAGGTTAGTTAAATTAAAATAAAGTAGGCTGTTTAGGAATCAGTGGACCGATTTTTCTACTTGGACAAAGTCAAAGTAAGTAGTGAGACCGATGATTCTACCAGGAGGTGGCAGCAGCACTGTAGCTACCTGAGTCACACACTCTGTCACCACACACACCAAAACAAACACAGTAAGCCTAGAGCGTCACTGATTAGCTCTGCGGATGCAGCGTCATTCGTCTTACTTTTCTGTTTGACAGCCTCATTTCTGAAGATTAGATTAGACTAGATTTTAGATATTGCTGTTGGTTGAAAACCTTCAAAATGTCGACTTTTCAGCAATGTAGAGAAACAACCTTTTTCTCCAGATTGACCACCATGCAGTTTTAAAAATGTATCATGAGGTGTGATTGGGTCATGATTTTTTCCCCGCAACATCTGTGATTTAATATCTCTTATTCTGATACTCTGACTCATATTTGTCACTCTTATTGTGATGATTAGCCTGACATCACACACTATGATATCACTGCATGCATATCTGTCAAAATTTAAAGTAATCTGAGCCCAATCCTGATAAACAGACGCTCACACTTAAAATGTAACTTTATGCGCCCACAGTGCTGCAATACACTTTGGATAGCAAGAGGTGTTTTAAGAATAAAATGCTGATCCAGCCCTGATAGACTCAGACAGTATCTCATTCTCACAAACAAAGAGGACTAATTCGTTTTTTTGCTCTGTTTGATTTTGCCCATATCAGGCGAGGTTAAATAATATCCTATGGGCTCAGAGATCAGCTGGTGATGAGTTAATGGATGGCTCTCCTGAGATGGTGACATCCTAATCACAGATGGGGTCATCAGGCCACCACATGAGCCTCCAGGGAGGACAGGCCAAAGGTCAAAGTTCACAGAGGAGAGCTGCTCCACCCCCGCTCGCTGTCCCGAGGGAGGAAAGGACAACGAGACAACAATGTGTGGCACGTGGGCTAGGGGCTACTGACACGAAGGACATGGCTTTGATGGTTGCACATGTAGTACAGCTATCAAGCAAATTGCAGGGGATGACGATTAACCTTCTCAATGAAATGTATGTTTATATTTTGTCATGTAGTTCATGAGTTCTTGCATCCTTTTGAAGGTGGAAGCACCCTACTTCTGGACAACTATTATATAGTAGAGACATGCAAATGGATGTGCTTTGTGGTGGATCATATCAGGTGCATCAGATTTGTATTTCGATATCTTTCGTTGGTTGAAATGGTGCTACTCTGCTTGGAAGACACATTTGACCATGAAGTGCTATCTCATCATGTGGTCGTGTAGGGGGGTGAAGCTTTAGTATTTTGTTTCTAAGTGTAGGCTATCCTTGCAACAGAAGCTTTGTTATCCAGTTGAAGTTGACGTCGACGCTTTCCTATAAGCTCTGAACCTATACTTTAACGTATGGCTTATTTGTATACATATTCATTTTCACATTTTATTACAGTGGGAATAATTTTCCAAACATTTGGGGTTGACCACCACTGTTAAATGGATGTAGAGGAATCACTGACCTTTGAGTGTAGATGTCTCCTCTCTTAAACACTGCCTACTAAGAACAGCCCCTAAACTTAAACCCTATGCATGTGTAACAGTCAAAATAAGATTGGATTTTTGTCACATTTCGTTGCATTGGGATTAGGGGGTGGCACTGGTAACGCTGCTGAATAAATGTGTGGCTTGACGCTTGACACTTCTTTGCCACAGTAGAGGGTTCTCTTCCCAAACCAGAGCCACCACATGCTCAGTTCAAGTCCAAGCAGTGTAGTATGTATTGAAGGCAGAGAGAGAGAGATTGCCGTGGGTGGTGTGGTGATCAAGTTACCGTCCTTTCCCCGGGAGACGGCTGATTGAAGCAACGAAGCGGAGATCCCCTCCTCGGACATCCTGCTATCTGTCTGTCTGGGCCTATTGATGACCTGCTTTACACCAATCAATACATGAAACGGGGACAGTTGGTTTCATGAGTGTGTGTGTGTGTTAGTACTAGTAGTAGCACCATGGGGGCTGGGTCAGGGTGCTAACCCAGAGGGAGCTAAGCAGCACAGTGGTGCATTTCTGCATGCATGCATGTGTATACATGGTTGTGTATGTGTGTGTGCACTGCCTCTTACCACTCTCACACCACACTAGTGACACGAGAAATATGCAGGTTCGATCGTCGATGTGAAAAGGTTGACCCGGTTAAGTCGACCCCGCCAAATGACCATGTTCGAGATCAGTGTTGAGACTGGGGGGAAACTTTGCTCCACTTGGTGTGAACTCAGTGCTTAACTTTTGTTGTGGGGCAGCACTTCCATGGCTCGTTTTTCCGGTACTCAAGTGTGACGTGAAAGGCGCACAAGACAACGCTGGGGTTTACAAAGCTGAGACTTTGCAGCGGCAACAACAGAGAAGCTAACGATACCTAACAACATTTTACTAAAGAAGAAATTAACAAGAATGTAAAAACTTTATAAGTTATAAGGTGACAGCCCATAGAGAAGTGGCGATTAAGGAAGTACAATTGTGCACACGGGTCTGGTGTCAGTAGTAGTGATGAGGGACATTCCTGTATACGAGGCTCGGTGTGAATTGCCTCGTACATGGAATGGACTCGGATTAGCATACCAAAATATTCCCGGGTTGAGACGCGTGTGTCAAAGGGGCATTAGACATGGGGCCACTGGCTCTGACCTACAGAGGGAAGTACTATGCTTTTTTGAACGGTGCCTGGGTATTGGGTATAACACAGGCACACACATACAAGCTAGGGTGATGTGGGGTTGTCTGACCTAATCTGAGCCCCTATGCTAGCTAGTCGCCTCAGGTTCTTAGGTCCTGACATACACACACACACACACACACGCATGCTCAGCAACATGACAGGAGTGCTTGCTCCAGCAGTTTGTTGTGCTCACTAACCCAGTTAACTGTGGTTTGAAGTCAATACAGTTCCACTTTCTCACCACAGTGAACCAGGCTTTCCCATGGCTGCTCCGTTCGCTTTTCCTTTCCTTCTCTGCCTCAGGATCAGTAATTGGAGGTTGCAACTTTTGCTGTAAAGCTTCTGGGCAGGTCAAGCTCCCTGTCCTTCTGCATTTGACTTTCATTTAAATGGTCAGTGCCCAGTTTCCAGTGTCTTAAAGGGGTTGGTATACTCTCTTCTTAAAGTAAATTTTAGACTCTTATTTTTCCTCACTAGACACTTTGTGAGGACAGATATTTTTAATGTGTCTGCAGAGCAGCATAAGAATATAATGAAGCCAGTTAGCATTATTAGCGTCCCACATTGTAACCGGATTGAAACCTTGGGAGCTGGTGGGAAGTATCCCTTTTTTGGTTTATCCCTTTTTTAGTCCAAGTAAAAAAACAAAACAAAAAACAACCAGAGCAAAATAACCACCTCCCTCATAGGGGACAAGACTGGAAATTAATTCTAGCCTGGAGGTACACCAAACACATTTGTTATTGTTGTAGATAGCCTGTGTCTTAGTATCCAATGCAGAACTACTAAAGGGGCACACAAGCTTATATGTTGAGGATATCAGAATACCTCAAGGTGGGCAATATCCCTATGCTTTATTTCAAATTTTTTAGGAGGAGGAGGAAGCGGAAGAGCAGTATGATGTGATGACAAAGAAAAAAAGAAGGGCAGCACATTTGGTGCGTTTATTATACTAAAGAAGAGGAGATGCCTAGCCTCTAAGAAATTAACCAGGATCACTGGGCAGGTTTCTTGACCTACATCTTCACTATGAACAAAAACACAAACTGGTAGAACCAAGATAGTAGAACCAAGCTTATACCAAGGCTGTGAAACTGGCCACATAACTGGCCAACTGGACAGTCCCGATAGAATAAGCTGTAGCCTGTAGCTTTCATTCACATACCTACAGCAAAATTCAACAATCACAGAATCAGAAGAATCTAAGGGATTTGTCATCCTCGAACAATCAAATGTATCCAGGGAAGGTTTGCTGAGCACATCTGCTGTTTAACTCAGTGCTTCACCACTCATGTACAGCTCCACACGTTCACATCTGGAACATACCCAGTACAACCACAGTCTTCTACTGTCTGCCATTGACCAGCTCCACTGGAGCAGCTGGGGGTTAAGTACCTTGTTCCAGGTCACCTCACCAGTATTTGTTGAAGGAGTAGACATCATTACTTGCTCACTTTCCCCTACCCAGTCACAGGGATGCCTCTTAAACCTTTAGGCTACTGCTGTGTGGGTTTGTGAGGAGAGAGGAGAGAGTAAACGCCAATGTCGGTGTTAAATGTACACTTTGTTGGCATGTCAGTGTACAGGCAACATGTTACGTGCAACTCTCGGTATTGGATTTGAGTAATGGGGAAATTCTCTGATATCGATATCCAATTTTAGCCCAAGGTTCTCCCCAAATGGTGTAAACTTTCCTCCGCAACCTTGCGAAATTACCAACCTGCCAGTCATACTGTGCATTCACACCGCAGGCAGAAGAGGAACCAGTGGCTTTAGGTCCATTCATTTTTCATGACCAGAGAAATGACAGCGGTCTCGTATCCTTGTTTGCCAGCGAGGAAACGTTTCCAACATAAATCTTGGGCAACATCACCCATCAGCAGCCAATCATGTGCTTGTGTTGCCATGTCACGCCTGTTGCTCTAACACCGCTGCCGCTACAGCTAGCAATCGGCTCGTTCAAATTGGCCCTGGAAAAGTAGCTTGGTGATGTGGTAACTGTGAATGCAGTAAAGCGTGTCTGTTATTTGTAGTCAGTGTCATTTTACGTCGCTCAGTGTCCCAACACTGCTTTGTCACAAAGTCCTGGGGAGGACCCTGTTAGACTGGTATTCACTCGATATCTGATATCAGTATTTGTATCTGTGCATAACTAGCCTCTAGCTGACCTTGTAGTTGGATTCCCATATGTTAGCGTTGTGCTTTGAAGAGGCTTTGAATGACACAACAGCAGCTTTCTCTCTCTCTCTCTCTCTTGCTCTCTCTCTTGCTCTCTCTCTCCCACTTTCTCTTTCTACCATCTCTCTCTGTCTCCTCCTCTCTCCCTCTCTATTGTTCCTGTCTTTCTGCACTCATTCTTTTCCTTTCTGTCTGTCTGACCCTCTCACTCTCTCTCCCTTTCTCTGCCTCCTCTCTGCTCCACTCCCTCTTTCCTTTCTTTCTCTCTCCTTCTCCCTCTCTCTTTCTTTCTCTTTCCTCTGTCTCTTCCCCAAATCCTTCCTTCCTGTCACAGAGAGGGCCAACAACACATCAGGGCTGTGTTGGTCCATTGCAATTAGAGGCTCCCCAGTGTTAATCTCTGCTTCTGCTGGCTCCCACTTCCTGACTCAGTTTACAAACACACACACACGTCATGCTCACGCTTGCCCACACCAGAGACTATGCTCTCACAGACACTCACTATTTTCTCTCTTGCTCTCTCTCTCTCTCTTTCTCTGGCTTTCTCTCATATACATACGCTACGCTTATGTGCACATACAGGCACATACACAATTGTCCACTGCCTTTGTTTGTTCTGGCAGTCTGTCATGCCCTTTTCCACACTTTGTGATTCTCCTGGTTGTTGGGATTTGTCTACATTGCTAGTTTCTGTGCTCCGCGGTATTGATTCAACAGTCACATTGCTATTATATTGCTGCATACCCTCTGAAATCAGGCCCCTAACACACTTTACTCCCTATAACTACTATACTTGAGCGTCATGTGCCATCATTACCCTCATTCCTAATTGGCCCAGAGGGGGACTGCATCATTTGTGGGGGGCGACATGTTTACTGTCTCCTTGTTTGAACATACAATCCATAATTTCGGATTATTATTAGTTTATACTCAAGCATATTTTGGGGTAGAGGCACAATAAGCTTTTAAGTATATCTTTTTTTTTTTACACAGCCTCAAACTACATATAAAACCTTTGTTTAGCTGTTGCATACTGTCAGTCCTAGAATCAAAAGCTCAGATAATACATTTCGGGGGGACGGGGGAGAAATAAAAAATCGATCCTCAATCCGAAAAATCACTATGTAAACAAAGCCAGTCGTGAGGAGATAGCGTTTCAACAAAGGGACATCACACTGCAATTATGAAGTTGCCCTCTAAGGCTTTTCTGATTTATTAGATACAGATGAAGCCATTGTAGAAGTCCCAATTTTACTGCATTCTTTCTTGCCGAACTGCAGCTGTACTTTGGCTCCATCCCACGTGCGTGCGAGCGTGAGCGAGCATAGCCAGTCAGCCATGCAGTCCACCTGTTAAAGGTAGTTGCCCTGTGGGCTCAATAGCCCTTCTGTTTGTCTGATCCTCCATATGCTTATATGAAGCTGTTCTGATCACATGCACTCTACACTCTGTCTGCCTCTTACTGTTTTGACAGCTGGCCTTGATATGGTACTATTTTAAGATTGTGTGTGTGTGTGTGTGCCTGCATGTGTGTACATATGTGGCATGCCTGCCTATCAAGTTTGAGGGTGTTAATTTGATAGGCAACATTTAGCATAGTCCAAGTTGCTTCTGTCAAAGCACCGTGCTAGATGTGATTTACATGGCGCTGAGACATACCACACACTCTAAACAATAAGCTAATCTTTTAAAAGCCCCTGCTGTACAAAACGAAACACACTGTCAGCCATGTGGAGGTGCTGCGACCTTATGTGTTGTTACATATTGTTTTAAAAGACAATAAACCACTTATTTGTTAGTGAAGCAAATTTTTTAAGTGGCTGCCCACCAGTTACATTAATAGCGCCGATAACCACAACATGTGTGCACGCAATGCCTTAAAGTTTGACGGTTCATTCTCTGTGTGCGTGTGTGTTTTGTGGAAAACTGAGATCCTTTGGTCATTCATTATTAATAACTTCTTAATAATCCGCACCAAATTAGTCAGAATTCCCCATCATTTCCATTCCCTAGGTGGATGCACAGTAATATTGTTTTCATTGTTTTTCTCTCCTACAGGACCTCCACACCATCTACTGCCACCTCTACCACATGGACGTCCTCTCTCACCTCAGGGAACATCAGCTAAGGTCAGCCTTCTTCATTTCAGCTCAAAACTTTAAAAGGGAGCAAAGTGAATTCCACCGAAATTGAATTTTGCGTCATTATTCGGGAAAATAAATGTTCCAAAAAAGGTTTAAAAAATAAATAAAAATTCTGTTGATTTTTGAGTTGTGAATTGTCATTATCAGATGAGTTGTCGATTCCCTTTCAAATAGCCTATACTTTCTGGCACTCGTTGTATTGTCCTGTGTGGCACACCCCACGCATCGGGTAATCTAAGCAGATTAAAAAGAACACTGAGAATTATTTGCAAATAACCTAGGTCAGTTTTCTACCCTTGCTGTATCGTTCCCATGAGGTTCAATCTAAGTTCATACCAAGCATATTTGGAGGTTTATTCAAACTCTGGAGTGTTTCCTTCTTTAGTGGCGAATGATAATCCTGAATCCGTGATCAACATTGCTTGCTTGTTGACATCTACCCGGTGCTTGTTGTTATAATCGTTGTGCTGACATTATCATATACACTTAGGTAAGCACAAAGTTTCTCGTGTGTATTGACCTGGATATGAAGCGTCCGTAGCGCAAAATTATATAGTTTCTAAAGAGATTAGACGGAGCATTTGACGGCCATATATGATGTTGCTGAAAGTTAGCTTTGCTTAGAACATTTGGACACAATCGTATTTCAAATGAGTTTATGACAGCAACTTTTCCATGAAAGCGCGTCACGTTTAGAAGGCCACTACAAGGCCGTTTACTCCGGCATTTTGAAGGGGAGAGAGTGGTTTGTTTTGCAGCGGCGGTCATATTAGCGGCGTAACGCCGCTGCTGAATGCATATAGGGGAAACACTGCACTACTCAGACTAACTCACTACTAACTAAATTCATGAGTCAGCACCTGCATCTTTCTGGTAGTGAGTACGGTTGTAGAATGTGGTTGTCGCTACGTAGAGACTGTTGAGCTGGCAGAGCATGAAGATTGAGGTTTGAACACTCACACACTCACACACACACACACACACAGACACCTTACCCACTTCACATTAACACTCTAGGAGCTGACAGACTGTACTGATGGTGTCTGGTTAAGTGGGAGAGCTCTGTGCCTTCTCAGAGATGTTTGGTGTGTGATGGATTGTGAGAGCTACAAAGATTTCAGGAATATTTTTTTTGGGGGGAAAGTTTCTCCATCTTTAACTCTGTATTTCTCTCTCTCTCAGGTCGATGTGTACCTCGGCCAGGTACGAGAGACATGAGGCTAACCACATCCTGTTCTAGTAAGTACAAGCTCTCACACTCTTAACAGGAAGTGCTCTGCTGCACTTGCTCTCTCTCTTACTTTAGTCTACATGGAGGAAAGTTCACTAAGCATGCATACTCTTTTTCAGCAGTGCCCTGCTTCACATTCATACAGTTCTGCACATTAACACCTAGGAGCTGCCCAGTACTTGCCTGGCACCAGGCCCTTAATCGCTCTCGCTAGATTCAGTGATGCTTTTAGAGCGTTCATTAGGTATCTTTATTTTGGTTTTTAGATTTGTCTTAAATTCCATTCCAGGTAGCATTCAAGGCCTTTCTGAAACCTGCAAATACCCTGAAAGTTGACTGAGCATGTATGCTAATTTCCAGCAACACCCTGCTTCACATTCATACATTTCCACACATTCACATGGGAGCTGCTCAGTATAGAAAGTGAAAATGGCGCGCTCAACTTCAAACACTTGAACCTAAGAGGGTACCAGGTTCAGAAAGATACAACATAAGAAGGAAAAGCGCTGATGAAGGCTGGTGTCAAAACGTCCGTGCGACATACTGCTGCTCGAATAAACAAATAGAGACTGAAGAGCTGCCCGGTACAGCCAAGACCATCTATTGGTGATCTCTGCGCAAATAATCGCAGTTTCCCTCAGTTCCTGAAAAGTTTAACTTTCCGGTGATACAAAGTTTTCTGCAGGTCACTCACAATATCACATACCGTCCAACATCAGAACATTAATCTAGAGCTGATGGTGACTGACGACTTTAATCTCTACATATCCACTGATGGCCTGTCTGCCTGCCTGTCTGCCTGTCTATCAGGATGGATGGTTAAATGGATAGAGAGATGGATGGGCAGATGGAAAAAAGTCATTCCAGCGTTACATCTGTGGGTTTGGAGAAAACAAGTCCAGCGGAAGGCAGCGGAGGAGGAGGGAAGAGGAATGAGAGAGGGTGGAGAGAGTGAAGATGTAGGGAGATTGGAGAGAAATTAGAGGCTAGTGAAAGAAGGGGGAGGTGATGGAGGATGTTGAAAAGGGGAGAGATGAGATGCTGAGAGGAAAAGAGAGAGATGATTAGAAGAGAGGGGAGGAAATAACGGCAAAGGAGAGAGGAGAGGAAATTTCGTGAGGAGATGCTAATTGGGTTGAGAGAGGAAAGATGTTAAAAGGGGAGAGGAGAGGAAACCAGATGAGAGGATGTTAAAAGGGGAGACGAGAGGAAACAAGATGAGAAGATGCTGAGAGGGATGAGAGGAAAGAAATGTTGAGAGGGAGGAGAGAAGAGAATGAGGAG
>OMLI01087147.1:0-12489 GCA_900302605.1 Rondeletia loricata
GCAGCAGAGGGGAGAAAGGGTGAAAAGCAGTCAGTGAAGTGGAGGCAAAGAGAGCGAGAGACAAAGGCCACTTAGCATACGGGCCAGGGAGATGGAGGATGGTGATGTGGATAGATGACCAGTCTTTGTTAGTTGGAGAGACACAGTAAAAAGCATGGGGGCCCCTTTTTAGCTTGACTGCACTTCTGGTAATAGAGGGCTACTTAAACATGCATTATAGAAGCACTGGCTTTTCCCTCACTCACTCAGTCAAACCCTCTCTCTTCCACTCTAAAAGACACACGTACACATACACACAGATACACAGCATGCACGGCTGCATCAAAGATGATAGCGGGGAGCTACTTAAACATGCATTAGAAAAAAAAGCGTTGCCTTTCTCTCTGGTGCCTTCTTAATGGAATTGTCTCCCTACATTTCACTCTCCCCCATCCCCCATCGCTTTGGCTTCTCATTTTCTCTCGCTTTCTGACTAACGCACATACAACAAATACACACATGCTACAAACATATATACTTACTGTGCTGATGAGCTTGTCTACACAGTCCTGGGCCACACTGTGCAGGTGTGTGAGATGCTGTCTAAGGTGTGTGTATGGGAGTTTAACCTGGCACAAAGGGCACTGGACAGTCTAAAAGAAAAATTGAAAATTAAAGTGTTAAACGGAAGGCAGCAAAAGAGTGTGTGTGTGTGTGTGTGTGTGTGTGTGTGTGTGTGGGACCACATATGCACCTGACAGGCCTTACAATTTATGATTGCATCTTTATTGTTTGTGTCCTTGTATTTCTTATATTCATGTGGATCTAAATAAATTATTAAAATGCTTCGAATGTATGTAAGTTGCTCACCTGCTGGTTCTCATTTTGCTGGTGTATTCTGGGGCGTTTGGGTGAGAGGGAGTTCTCCATTTCCTCGCATCCAGAGGATGGACGCTTGACTGGGGGCAGCGAGTCCCTCTTTTCCCTCTCCTCCCCACTAGTTTCTTCTTCAAGGAAAAATTATAGATGTAAATATGCTAAGATTTACTTATTAAGTTACTTATTACTTATTAAGTATACTATGATTTAAGCATACTATTAGTATGTTGTATAATGTGTTGGTTTAAATGAGGAGTGGAAATCTGAATTATTGTGCATGTAGAAGCAGCCTACCCATCTCCTCAGAAATCTGCTTCACCCCCAAGTTACTTGTGTCTTTGGTTTGGTCCAGAGGACCAGTGGTGGTCTCACTGGAAGTTTCCATATCCTCACTGAGCTCTCCTGGGGACAGGGCAAGACAAATAATTATGATATGCATACATAGTAGTACATTATGTCCTCACAAACTATCACGCTAATTGTAGTTTATATTATTCTCTAGATAGCACCCTTCAAAAAGACCAATGTATTTGAACCACACTTCACTCCTCTTGCTTGCCTCTATACACTATTGATCAGGTATTGATTCTCCATTAGATTCTCCTCAGAGGTGGAGTGGAGTAATATGGACTTAGTTATAAGTCTTAATCCACACAGAAACAGAACACAGAATAGACTTAATTTAGAAGTGTTGAGCTACTCATTTTAGGTCTTAATCTGGCACACACTCCATAGGATGTAAATTCATTGCCTGTATTTTGAACAGATTGCAGATTGCAGATTGGCTTACACCTCCCCCTCCTTTTCCAAGGGATTGTATTGGTCCATTGATTAGCAGGTGCTAGTTAGCTGTTGTCAGGGGTGATTGGGGATGTAACAAGGATGTGTATCGTCTAATCAATTTACTTGATCAATATCTGAGCAACAGCCATTATTCATTTTCTCTCTTTTCATCTTAATCCCCTGTCCTCTCACTGATGTCCAACACATGCACATGCAAGCGTTCTCTCTCAAATACACTCACACACTTACACAATTCACACACAACTCTCTCACCTGTGACACCGTCAGGGCTTTTCCTGATGGTAAAAATGGCTGCCAGTTCCTCTCCTCCCATTGGCTGTAGCTGTAGTAGCCCCTCCCTCTGCTGATGAGTTGGGGTTTGACTGTGTTTCAGTAGTTGGAGTTTAGATGAGGAGGAGTGGTTGCACAGGAGACAATGGAACAGCCATGAACCTCCATCAACCTCACCATCATACTGCTGCAGGAACTAAAGACATGGGATGGAAAAGGAGAGAAAGCATGAAAACTAATATTATGGTTGGACAACATGGTTCACATTTTGGAAAAAAAATTCAAATATAATGGTTTGGTCATGTAAATGCAATTCGAACACTGCTTGCAGGTCCTACCAGAAGGGGATTATGGCTGAGAGCATGACTGATGTGTGTTTGTGTACTAACTCTGTAGACCCGGACGCTGGCCTCATGGTGTGAATTGAGGGAGTGTCCTTGGAGCTTCTCCAGACTGCTGGTCACGTAGTCACACAAGTTGCACCTCAGCTGGACAGGGTTGCCCTTAGCAATGAGGGCGGCCCCCTCCTGACCCCTGTCTCCGCCCTCCTGGAGGTGAGCAGCAAGCTGGTACCTGGTGCGGTGTCTGTCTGTCTGGCAGTGCAGGGAGAAGTTAGCCCTCAGTGGAGTGGTGTAGCCACAAAGCCTGCAGTGGCAGCCTCCAGCGACCAGGGAGCACCACTCAGACTGGGGCAGGGAGCGAGGGGCGTTCAGGTGCTGCTCCACAGACTCCAAGCTGTCAGAGGAAAAGCAGGAGCAGACAAGGCATTGGAACACACCCAGGGACAGGGGTCCAGTGGGGGACAGTGATGGGACGGGAGGGGGAGAGGGAGATGGGGAGGGAGAGGGAGTCAGTGTAGATCCAAGGGTGACTGGTTGTTCTGGGACTTGTTGACTGGTCAGGTGCATGTTCAAGGAGAGCTCGCCACCTAGAGCACAGACACACAGAGAAAACTCCTGAGCATTTGCAATACACATCCCATTTTCAAACTTTCACAATGGTAAGATTATTTTTGCTACTGCTCTCAATTAAGCTGTGTGAAGAGTCTAAATGGACAATTAGTGATTCAGAACAATGTGATGTGTGATGCGCTTCTCACCTGTGTTTTGTAGGTGTTTAAGCGGGGGGGTGAGGTTCCTGCAGTGGGACAGATAGTAACCTCTCTGGAGCCGCAGCATGTTGTGCGTGTGTTTCTCGCTGGTGGTGTGTATGCGCAGGTTGCGGGCAATGCTGGTCTCATAGTCGCACACATCACACCGCCACCGTTTACCAAGAGAGTGAGAGTGTGCAGGTGGTGTGAGCTTGGCGGGCTGAGTAGTAGGCGTGTGAATAGGGAGTGGGAGTTTGTATGCCTGCTCGTCCACTGTGTGACCATTGGAGGAGCTGCCGTTGTGGGCGTGCGCAGTGTGAGAAGTGTGCATGTGACCATTGGAGTGTCCCCCATTTTGAACGTTATTAAGGTGTTTATCCGACTGCATGTGTATGCTGAGGTTGCCTTTCGATGAGGTAGCATAGTCACACACCTCACAGCGGTAGGGCTTGTAACCACAGGCATAGGTCTCACCACGGGCCAAGCGAGGGTGGGCCTTCCCCGAACTGCAATACCCACACACACCTCTTGTTGCGCCGCCACACACACACTTTCCCCCAGAGCCGCCACACACACACTGGCCTCCCGTCTCTGGATGTTTCTCTTTCATGTGGACTTGCAATGTATGCTGAGACTTATAGTGCCAGTTGCACTTGGGGCATTTGAGCGTCTTGCAGGAATTGCGTGAGTGCATTATGGTCATGTGACTAGTCAGTGAATTGGGAGAGAGGTCTTGGTTGAGGTTTTTAAGGACAGCTTCCTTCTGTTCTCCTTCTTTGTCTCTCTCGTCGTCCACGTCTGTCTCTAGCTGGCTGTCGTTTGGTTCTGGAGCTTTGGCACCATCTCCATTGGCAATGGAAGAGTGAGGAACCCCTGCCGACCCATCATCCTCAGCGGGTCTACTGGCAGGCTCAGTACCCGGCAGTGGAAAAGCCAGGGCAGACTGCTGGGATTTAAAGCTCTGAGGAAACCCAGAAATCCAGCCCTGATCTCCCTTAATGTCTCTTACCTCTGTCTCGCTCAGCAGGGCGGAAAAAGAGGAAGGACAAGTGAAGTGCTTTGGAGAGGTGGAAGGAGTGGGGGAGGGCTTTGGAGAGGCGGTTATTTTGCTGTCGAGTGTGCCACTGGCCATTGCAGTGCTGGAAGAAGAGCTGTGCTGGCTCTGTTGAGGTAATAAAGAACATTTGGATTTGGTTTGGCTTTGGTTTGAGATGGCCTCCTCCTCTTCCTTCTCCTCTCCGTCTCTGCTGCTGAGGGTTGCTGGGAGGCCCCCTGTAAATGACGCCTCTCCCACACCTGCGTACACCTCTTCTTCCTTCCCTTGCCCTAACAAATATCCCTCCCCATCATCTTCCTTCATCCCCTGCTTTTGACACCCTCCATTCCCCTGTAAATGTCCGCCTCCTTCTTTCCCCTCGCCTCCCTGGGTCTCTTCTCTGGCCTGGGACCCCTCTGCCCCCTCCTCCTCCTCCCGCTGAGGCAGGGTCAGGGGCTCTTTGGCAGGGGCCTCGGCTGAGGTATGAGAGGATGACCCCTGCTCAGGAATGACCGCCAGGGTCAGGAGAGGAAGAGATAAAGCCTGGGGGCTGAGGTCAGCATCTCTCTCCTCTCCTCCCCCTCCATCCCCTCCTCCTCCCTCACCGCTGTCCATACCAGAGGCTACAGCAGCCACACATTACTACCCCACCTGTGAGTGTTAGAGAGAGAGAGAGAGAGAGAGAGAGAGAGAGAGAGAGAGAGAGAGAGAAGAAGAGAGCAAGACAGACAGAGACAGAGAAAAAGAGTGAAAGAGAAAGAGGAGAAAAATGAAATACATGAGTCAAGTAAATAATATTGCGTAACAGTGGAGGCCATTGATTGGAGTCCCTGGATAGCATCTGTTCAATACCGCCTTCACAGCACACAATACAGAGCCTGGTTACTCAGGGGTTAGCGTTAGCCCTTAATGGGAAAATCAATAGTATGAGCGCTAAACTAGGTAGAGGAATGCGAGTAAAGGCTAAGCAGGAGGTCTGTAATATTCCTCAAGGGATAGGATTATATAAAGAACAGAACGCTTCTAAGCTAAAGGGCTTCAACTAAATTGCCACGCTTAGATAAAAAGAGGATAGAAGAACACTTTTTAAAGCCAGTGTATCAGTCTCTTCATCTTTTGCTGCACATCAGTGCAAGGATGTTATGTGAGTCAAAGGGATTTCTGTTTAGCGCTGTATGACACACAGAGTGCAAATAAGTGCCATGGATTACACACCATAAACACACACATAGACACAAGCACCAAAGCAATACTGTGTATGAAAACGATGAATCCCTTTTTGCAATAAGTTGAAACTTTATAAACCATGCATATATAATAGTGGAGAACAATCACAGGCTTTGATTCATAAAAATAAACATTTTTGACTGTCAACCCTTGGTTTTTGAAATCATATACGTTTTATTGGAACTAGGGATGTGAATTTTAATCATACATGAATGACCATATAAACTTTAAATCTAAGTAAATAATGAAAACAAAAAATGGAGCGATGAGGATCGTAGATGATCCCAACGATTGAGAATCACATCTGTACAATCGTACATCAGTACAATGGCTTCCCAAAAAACAAATGGGCCTTTCCTCCTCTTCCACTTCTGTCTGATTGATGGATGACAGATCAAAAGGATGCATCTCTCTTACTCTGTGTGTCCTACAATCTCATTACTGACCTTTTTTAATCAAGGAAAGTACAATACAATACAAAATAAAATGTTGCATGTTGTGCAGCGAAGCAGACGCTATATGTGTAGGAACACCTGGGGGCAGGAGATACATTTTTCACTAAAAAGGCTTTGCTGGGTCAGTGAGGAAGGGTTCATTGTCCATACAGGTGTGTGGAGGTCTCCATCACTCTGCCCTGCACCATGTCCTGCAGTAGCTCCAGAGGTAGGGCCGGCACCTAACAGCCCTATTCTTAATGCACACATTAAAGGAGAATAGCCATCAAAATCCTTGACTGGACTTGATAATGGTATTACTGTTGGTTGTTTAGGATGCGATGGATAGTCCTGATAAATAATATGACACTTTATTGATCCCCATAGGGAATGTCTCTTTTTGCTTGCCCCCCTCCAGGGAGGTCAGAGGTCAGGGTCAGCTACAGAGCAGCACCCCTGGAGCTGGTAGGGAGTCGGTGTCTCGCTCAGGAGGACCGTTGTCGCCACGGGGCTTGAACCAGGGCATCATCAAATTATCATTGGCTCCCGTGAACAGCAGGTTTAATAGCCTGAATCGGGCGCACTGCAGCAATAGAGCTGCTTATATATAAAACCTGTTTCACTGGTGGTATGATAAAACCAGATAAATTGGTGCTTGGACACGTAATTGTCCTTATATTTAGGGAATGGTGTCTTGAGAAGAGGGGGGTTTGATAGATGTCTAGAAACCTGCTCCTGAGCTTCCAAATACCAGCACTTCCACCTACTGAAAAATTATTTGTGGTTGGTGCTGGATAATAAATAACAGATTGTACGTTTTGTGCAAGTAAGTAAGTAATTTTCCTGCAAACTCATTTATATTAGCTTTGGAAGAAGATGACCACTGTTTCCCCCCCACAGTAGGGATATGGAAATAGTACTTAATTAATTAATATTACTACTATTAACATGACTATTGTAAACATTTTCAATGAAACTACCAAGAATAAGGCTGAGAAACACTCTCCCCTCCCTCAACAATGTCCATCAAGGAGCTCCAGAGCAAGGCACTTAACCCACAACTGTTCCAGTGGAGCTGCTCAGTGGTCAACAGTAGTGTTTGTAAGCTACATGTAAATAACATGTGTATAACATGTGTATAACTGTATAAATATGAAGCAGGGTGATGCTGAAAAAGAGCATACATGCCTAGGTCACTTTCCCTGGATCAATTATGGTTAAAAAGAGTTTTCATGCTAATTTTCTTACATTTTGAATCAGAAAAGCAAACCAAATTAAAGGGGGTGCAAATCCCCCACGTCACATCTCCCTCCCCGTTTCTGGCCTACCATCTATCTCTGGACCATGGTGGGGTTGTCATGTCGACCAGCCCACAAGTTACTATGACAACGGCTCAAGGGGAAGCACTTGCTAGGGAGGTTATTGCCTCCTTGGGGACAGAGGAAGGACAGGTGGAATGTGAGCGGAGACAAAGACAGAGGGACCTGAAGACACCAAAAGGGCTTAGGGGAGGAGGTCAAGTTGGACTATGCTAGCTGGATGTGTGTGTGTGTGTGTGTGTGTGTGTGTGTGTGTGTGTGTGTGTGTGTGTGTGTGTGTGTGTGGGGTGTGTTTGTGACTTGATATAAAGACCAGTTTACATGCATAACCATTACATGCATAACTGAACACAGTGTAGGCCTATAACTTGGAGCTTAGAAATATGCATAACTCAGAGTTGCCCTAATTAAGCTAAGCTAATGCAGGCAAAGTTTTCCCCTCCTGGACAAGGCCTGTGCCTCTCCTCCTGTATGTGATGTATTACGCTTCCTGCTCGGTGCCATACCCCGGGGCAGAAGGGGGCGGGGGCAAGGGAGGGAGTGACATTAAGGACCCTCCAAGGTGTCAGATGGGTCCCCAGCTACCCCCACATTTTGTCATATAAATGTCATAAAGACAAGTTTCGAGTTGGGGAGCTTTTGACTCTCCTTCTGCCTGGGGGGTATCACAGTGGTTAATTGCCCCATTAGCAGTGACAGGGTAAATTGGTGGAAGGGCTAACTATATATTACAGTGTAAACAACAACCCCTGGCATAATCCTGAGGGCATGGTAAGTATGGTGCATGGTACAGTACGGCCTGTGCATGTTTGAGTGTGTATGTGAAGAGAGAGAGAGAGAGAGAGAGAGAGAGAGAGAGATAAATGATAACATTTACATTTACATGAGACCTTTAATATGAGCAAAATATTATAATTCCATATTTATCACTTCGGAAATTATCCTGCATTGCCAGTCAGGGAGAGGGTCTCCTGTTATGCATATATTGCAGTTTCTTATGGCACAATAAGGAGAACTGGCACTATTCTATTCTATTCTATTCTATTCTATTCTATTCTATTCTATTCATGTGTTAGCTAGAAAATGTGATTTATTCAGAGGACTGGGAATGGCTCTGTATTTGTCTGTTGTGGAAAAATATTTTCATTGTGAACCACAAACCTCAAACACACAGACACGCAACAGACACAGACACTCCCACACACACACACAATTCATCTGCATCATGGACAGACAAAAAGTGTGTGTGTGTGTGTGTGTGTGTGTGTGCGTGTGTGTGTGTGTATATGTTAGCCAGGTTCACCTGCCTTTTCACTGACAGACAGGATAAAAAAAAATGCAATTGTAAATTGAAATGCAAATGGATATTTTCCTCAATAACCTGCAATGCAAGAATTTGAAGGACTGTTGGAAAACATTACTTTAATTGTGTTATAGCACTAGAGATGTGCTGGTGTAAACTTTAAGAATATAATTTCATGCTTTTGTCAAATACAGTTTAAAAAATAATCAGAGCCAAAACCTGGTCTGTTTTTTTTTAACGTTTAGCAGCACCATCATTTCTAATTGTAGGCTGTAATTTCTTTGATATGTCTAATGGAAGACAAAAACACACTGCAAGATAAATATACCAGAGTTTCAAAACATTACATTGCAATGATAACTACCTCACGTAAAGATGAATATTCTTAAACATCAGACCTGTATGTTAACCTGTGCATTTAGAGAGGCCTTTTAAATTAATTTAAATATCAATTCATGTAGCCTATAATTAACACACACACACACAAACACACACACACACACACACACACACACACACACACACACACACACACACACACACACACACACACACACACACACACAGTCCAGTGACACATAACTTGCGATATGGACTAACGTTAAGATTACATTATCATTCATTGTCTTTTATTTCGCCCATAAAAAAATAAAATTGCCACTGTTTTTAACTGCATCCGAGAGTCCATAAAACAATTACATAACAATAGAAAATACCCATATATGCATACAGAAAGCACAGAAAGCGCGACAGTCACTGATTTATGTTTGTGATAACCTACACTCTTTGCTGGGAGGTATATGTAGGCCTACCAGATAGACTATCAGTTAAACGCTTTAAAATCTTAAAATAATTATTGGACGTGCCTATACTACCAATGAAGGCCGACAGCGGTGCCTAATTGTTAATTGGTAGTGAATTAATTGGCCAATTAATCGATCCTATTCATATTTATAGCCACCCGAATAAAAGAAACGAACCAAACCAATCCAATCCAATCCATTCCAATCCAAACGAAGCCACACCAAAGCAAAACCAAAAGGTCAGTCACATAAGGCCAACCCTAACGAAATATTATGAATATTCCTATAATATTACTATATGGCCATGTAGTGTGGCTGTTTTACTCAGTAGTGAGCTTATTGTACTTAATGCTAGCCTGTTTTTTAAATTTTTGATCTCCTGTGGTATCATTATAATATTCATATAATTTTCCCATAGGGGACTTTTGCTGCAGTATTTGCATCGTATCCTTCTCAAATGTATTATTGGATTTCTTTAGTTCTTATTAGTAAGGTCAGCTTTGACAATCAACACCTACCAAAGTAAAGGGATGCCATTTCATCTTACAAATAAGTGCAGTTTTCCCCCTCTGAAATATGGACGTCGAGATCGACAGATTGCACATCCAGCGTGAAATTCACAATAGTATTATCATAACAATAGAGCCGAGCAGCGAGGAGGGGACGGCTGGAGGAAAAAAAACCCTAAAGCACCATTCTCAGTCTCCTGTGATGACAAACATAGCAATGGACACGTCCATTTAAAATATTTTTGTTTTCCAACCAGAGAAAATTCACTAACAAACAAACGTCCAAAATCCAGATTTACAGCCTAAACTGATCTGTTCAGTCCAAATACAATCTAGAATGTCTGATTTCATTCAAGCATATTTTAGGCCGATGAGGGTTTTTTTTTTTCATTCAAGCATTAGGCTATTTGTAGACCTCTGTTAGAAGTAAAATTCAGTTTGCCAAAAATAGGCTCCAACAACTTTATCAAAGCTTTAGTAAACGCACACACATTTTTATAATTCATAAACACGTTGTAATTTGAGACATTACATACCTTTGGGGGCCTAACCCATAGGGCATCCCTAACGAAATGTCAATATTATATTCCTATAATATTCCTACAGGGACTTATAGTGTGTTTGTGGTAGTCAATAGTGAGTTTATGGTGACATTATCGTATTTGTTTTTTTGTTTTTGTTATCTCCCATAGGCATCACAATATTCCTATCATATTCCTATAGGGACTTAAGTGTTTGTGGTTCTCAATAGTGAGTTTATTGTGACCGTATCGTAGTTCTACTTTATGTTTGTTTTTTTCATCTCGTATATAGAGAATGTTCTGTGATATTATTTTTGACCAATATTTTAAAGATTCGCGGAGCTGTAAGCGTCCTTCTAAAATGTATTATTAAATTGCTACTCTCTTTTTCCATAATATTGCATTTATAATTTAAATTAAACGTTTCAGTAATAATTCCGCATACTTTTCAATATTTTCCTCTCCTCCTCCTCGTCTTCTCTCTCCGCTCTCTGTAGCCTCTCCCCCTCCCTCTCTCTCCTTCTCTCTATCGCGGAATCCTATTGATCCAAACGGGCTAATTAGCGGTGTCTGCGCAATTACGCGCATGCGCACTGGGCGTAATCTCAGCCATTTTTTGAAGGAAACTAATTAGCAGAAATAAAGAGCCAAGTGTTTCCCCCCCCCCCCTCAGTGATCAGAACTCATTCTACCTCTGGAGCTCGCACAAACCCCTCCGTCCCCCATCTTCTGTTTACTACAGCCTACATGTAGCTTTAATTATACTGCTGTTTGGTAACAACTTGGACCCCGCTGCTCTCTCCCCATTTCCCCTGCTCCGTATAAACGCAGAGGATCATTCATAAGGAATGAGTGGGCTCTTTATACGATTGTTTTCTGGACTACCGCACATTCAGCGTACGGAGCCTTGTACCAGTGCCGCTGCAGAAATGTAAGTCTGCCGTTTGTTTACAATACTAAAGGTACGGAGGAAGCAGCCAGCGGTGGGGCGATTTAGTCAGGGCAGCCTCTATTCAAGCTTTTGTTGTTCTGCATGTGCAATGCTTCACCTGTTACTGAGTATTGAACGTTATCACTCTTGTTTTGGCTGAATCAGAGAGTGGCCATACGATCTGTTGTAAACAAAGACAGAAGTAGTCTGAAGGCTTCACGGATGTTGATCAGTGGCTTGACAACACCGACGGAGATGGGGAGTGAACTATCCAAGTCGTCGTTGCCCGTTCAAATAGTCTGGTATTATCAAATAATCCACTGTTACGGTTTCAAAATGCAACATACAGCTTAATGCTATTACCTTGAGACAGATAGGCTAGCCTACTTCTCCTGGGTCCGCAGTCCACCGGGTCCTTGCGCAGTCAATTGCGTTCAAAACAGTATTTGTCCATGTCCCGTAATGACAAACAAAATACATTTTCGTTAAGTGTAGCCACACAATTCTCTCTCCCCCTCACACCCCTTTCTCTCCTTTCTAAACACACACGCACACACACACACACACACACACACGCACACACACACACGCACACACACACACACACTGTCACAGCCTACGATAGGGTTTCTGGGAATAATCTTATTGCATGTTTTGACCTGCTATAATTGTGTTTTACAAAATCTATGTATGGCTAATTACAAAGATGTCTTGTTCAACAGTATTTTTTAAAACATCATTCTAATAGTATAAGTTACATTTCAGGTGTTTTTGTGTGTGTGCTAAATTGACATGGTCAGAATCAATTTGCTTGTGCAGAACAGGATGTACATGCATTAACACACAAACACACACATAGCCTACATATACACACACACACACACATTGTTAAATTATGGTTTCCCGCACTTGTGATCGATAGAGAGCCAGGAATGCTTGTATAAATAGTTACATTGCCGATAGACCCAGGTTATTGATTGCAGTGTAAATGAAAATCTTTATCAGATTAGAGACTGTTCTCGGCTGCTGGCAGGCAGGCTCAGCCCCTCAGCACCAGCCAGGAGGACAGTGGACAGCTGCAGTGGCCAAGGGTCTGTGGCCTGTGACATAAACACAGTACATTAAAGCACTATCAGAGTGCCGATATGAGCCATATATCTTTGAGCTGCAGAGAGGGAAGAGGGGGTGGGTACAGGAAAGAGGGGGAGAGAGAGAGAGGGGTGTGTTGGAGCAGAAGGAAGGGGAGGGGAGGGGAGGGGAGGGTTGGTTGAAGGAGGAGGTGAAAGGGTACATTAAGGTCTCTCCTTGATTAAAAAAGGTCAGTAATGAGATTGTAGGACACACAGAGTAAGAGAGATGCATCCTTTTGATCTGTCATCCATCA
>OMLI01087156.1:0-20126 GCA_900302605.1 Rondeletia loricata
CCATTAGTTACCGATAGTTATCCCTTGAATCCTTGCTTGGAGGCAGTCGCGTGTTCTTCATGCTTCTGCCTCGATTACCCCTCCCCCTCATATCCTCCCCCCCATCCCCCTGGTATCGCGCCACGTTTGCGCTGATGCCGCTCTCCCTATCTAGCGCTGTAATGATGTAACGTTCCAAGTTAGACGCCCACAATGGGAATAAGCCTTGAGCTTTGTTGATGTTGTGTGAAAGCACTGGGGTTAGCAATAAGCATTCCAATGTACCTGTACTTGTTACAAATGGCAAATAAAATCTATCTATCTATCTATCTATCTATCTATCTATCTATCATATTTTATCAAGTTTTCCCAATTTAGGAAATTATACTTCATCAAGATTTTACAGTAATGATATTTCTTTGATATTTCTTTTATTTTCTCGTTTACTAGCATTGGCCATGATAGCGCAGATATCTAGTGCAATAAATAACATTCTAGATTGAAAGCCACAGGGCTCTTCTTCATTAACAATCAAAACATATATATGTATATATGACACTGAGAATTATAATAAAACTAACGATAACTTCACCTCCCATTGTGATCCTGCAGGAAATTACACTTATTGGATGATGAAGTTGGTCAGCCGTTGTGTCAGCAAGGTTTCAGAATATTCCTGGCCCTTTAAGAGATAATAAGAAGTTAAGCCCTACTAGAACTTGGGAGGTGGACATTTATTTTACCATACACTCAAGGGTGCAGTAGAGTTGAACTGTAAAACAATATTGTTAAAAAAATGTTTTTAAACTGGCAGCAAATGTACCAAACACTTCTGCCAAATAATGGAAAAGATACTGTAGTGGCTAAGATTTAAGCACACAATCAGAGGCATCGGCACGGCTTCAGTGCATTGATGGAGCATACAAACAGTATCAGGGTAAAGGGGGTGATGCAGGTTACTCACGATTCAGTTGTTGGTTGGGGATGTCCAGGAATGAATTGGAAGTACAGGCAGGTTAGTAAAGCAGCAGGTGGGGAGGACAATTTCCAGCGTGTATGTATGTTTGCAAATATGAAGATATAAGGTGTACGAGGTATGTATTTATGTATATTGCAAAGATAAGCCTACAAACAATCCTACAAACAATCCACACTCAAGCACAAACAAATGAAAGCCAACTTCAAATAAATGTGCATGATGCACCCAAAATAAAGTCAATATGGCTTCGCTTTCCTCAAACAAAGGTCGCCCTTTGTAAAGCTTGAAAGACGCTAGAAATAACATAAGAACATGATTGAAACAACGCAATTAACAACGCTTGAAAAAACTGTATTTGTATACTGCATCTCTCGCCAGCTCCGTTCCACACCAAACAAATCCCAAAACAAAGACAATGTGGTATAGGCGGTGGCCATCTTAATCTCCCAACATCCAACAGGTGGATGGATACAGGTAAGTACCAAAAAGGGGAGGGGGAAACGGGCAAACCTCAAAAACTCAAAACCAAAGATGTTCTTTGCCTCTGTGGCTCCGACAGTAGGGTTGTGGGATGCCCAACATTTACACATCGTCACATCGCCCAATCAAACATCTCCGATGGCCGATGATATCGAGAGCAGCGTGGAGCCTGAGGGACCTTTGTTCCCTCAGTAAGGCCTGCCAGGCTAGACAATCATTTATATGTCTTCTTCTTAAAAATAGTCATTGTTGTATCCCTAACTACAGTGATTATACATAAGCACACACTCTTAAGTGCTGTTTTGTCACTGCTAAATCGGGGAGAGTTCTAGCCGAGGCGGCTGCCTGACAGGTCTGACTGAGGGAACAAACGTCCGCAGAGTGGTCCTGTCTCATTAATGCCAGTTTCATCCTCCATTTGGTTCATGTTGGGGAAAACAATATCGTTTTCAGATGAAAATTTTTCGCCTATAACTTTTTACTGACTGTGAGGAGAACGCTGCCTCTTTGTGTGTGAGTTGTAGGGCTCTGTGTGTGTGTGTGTGTGTGTGTGTGTGTGTGTGTGTGTGTGTGTGTGTGTGTGTGTGTGTGTCTTGTCTCCTTTCCTCCGCTGACTCGGCTGAGCATTGTTCTAAACGCCTCTTATTCAATGATTTTGTTGTTTTGGCTAATGGCTACATTGCAAAGGTGAAATTTTATTTTCTAAATATTATAGTGATGAAAAAAAAATCTCAACATCGCCACTGACAGCCTATCATCGATGTCTGATGGCACAACTCTAGGCCATAGGTTACCCACTTTTTTATTTACCACTACATACAGTAATCTAATAGCAAGGAGGCATAGCAGTGTCAGTGGAAACTAAAAAAAGAGAACAAAACAAAAGCTATCTGAACTTTCGGTGTGTGAGGTTGTGTTTGGCTGTGAAGATAACAATTTTAAAAGCTCAGGTATTTTGGCAATAGCTGTGTAAAGATGTGATGAAATTGAGGGAATGAAGGCCATCTGTGAGTTATGAATCTGTGTGTGTGTGTGTGTGTGTGTGTGTGTGTGTGTGTGACTCAAATATCCTTGCAGTCTCCCTCCATTTGTCTCTACTTTGTGTCTGGCACCACCCCAAGCACTTATACTAATCTTTCTCCATATGCTGTCTCCTACACACACGCACACGCACACGCGCACACGCACACGCACACGCACACGCACACGCACACACACACACACACACACACACAATGGGCCACCCAGGAGAGCAAATTAGCTTGCTGATATAAGTAAAGGGAAATCAACAGGAAGAGTGTCTGGCCTCAGTCTGAGTGAACACAAAACATTTTACTGCGCTCGCTGCCTACAACTGATTGGAATAAAGAATGAATCCCTGCAGTATGTTTCTTAGCTGCGTCTAAAACATGAAAACTTGCCGTTGCCAAGGAAGAGAGTATCACCACAATCTAACATGCATTTCTATCCCAGTGAATCATGAGGTTCTATCTATACACAGTGTGACACTTTCACCCCGAGCCATGAAAACACATCGACACTTTCTCTCTGCGAACCCAGAAGCCACTGCTCGTTCCGTTCCGCGTCTCCCACCCCCTCGCACGTTACAAAATGACACTCACGTGGCACAGGGCAGCACCCCGTCACCCTGAGGTTCGCACGGCTCCGACTCCTCCAGCGGAGGGCACTCTTCCCCCTCCCCCACGGGGAGCTGAAGCACCCGTCTGCTCCGGGCGCGAGTGCCGCTGGGAGACTCGGGGTCCACGCAGGCCTTGGAGCAGGGGCCCCAGTCCACCCATTCAGTCAGCTGGCAGTCCTTGGGGAGGACGCAGGACTGGACCGTCAGCGGTAAGTCCCTCGGTGTGCACAGGCTGGGACAGGAAAAAGAGAGGGGGGAACACAGTGAGGTTATGAAGCTGATCTGGGTAGAGCTGGATGACGTCCCTAGGGGAGCATTAAAGCTGCACTAGGCAAGATTTCTATGTGAAAATACACCTGTCTTATCTGCAATAGAGAAGAGTGTCCCATCCGCCCTAACTGAGACCCTGTAGATTTGCTCTGTTTGCCCAAATCTGGTGCTGGACACTTCTCTACCCACAGGAAGTGACAAATCTAAACTTAAGAATGAAATACAAACTGTTTCCTAAAAAGCATCGAGCAAGTGCTCCATTCAAAGTTAGATCCTTTGCGTGTTTTGTCCCATCACAAACCAGCCGGGTTGGTAAACATGAGCGTGCTGTGTGCAGTTTACTGATGCCACATTACATGATTTACCTCTCGCTGCCATTTGGAGCAGTTAGCGTGCAACGTTGCCTCGTGTAGCTTTAAGCAACGGTTTATGGTCTTTAAACAAGTTGATGGAACAAATATGATACCACAAGTGGTGTGCGAAGCTTCACTTAAAGCTCTTTGCCCCTGACTGGTCATTAGCTAATCTCATTAGCATACATACGGCATAATCTGTTTCGCATTAGTAATAAAACATAAGACATACAATATATATATCCTTAAGTGTTAGGTCCATCAAGACAACCAAAACAACCTCTGATCAATTGCTCGCACTCGTCTTTTAATCATCTGACTAGCATTTAGCGGTAATGAATAACCCGTCACCTTCTGAATTATTAGAAACTAAAGCCGAGCGCTTTCTGCTACTCCGTCTGCATGTCTTTCCCCTTGAGGCGATGCAACTGACGAGCTATTAGTGCTAATTACAGCTCTGCTTCATTTAGAAACTTCTCATTTAGACGTTGCCACCACACTTCACCTCCAGCGACTCAGACTTCTGGTAGAAATGAGGAAATGTATCAGCTGTGTTTTTTTTAACTTTTATGTCTTTGTAGATTAAGACACCTCTGCGGTCTTTGAAGTGGCACTGGAGCGACACCGAAAAGTCTTAGTTTTGTCCTGCTGCCAAACACACTTGGTGCGCCGGCTCATTTTCCATTGGAGAAAAACAATAAGGGATTTTAAAGGATGTTGGCGAACGTGACATGCTGAGGGTGACGGTTCCATTTCCCGCCTCAGATGGAACTTCATGTTCGTGTTCTAAAAAGCCCCAAATGCGGCCAGTGACCCATTTTCGCTGCAACTGGATCCTTTGAGTTTTTGACGTTTGGCATTTTTGATGAGGTTTTGAAGTCGCAAGAAGTCATTATTTCTTCATCTCAGTCAATCAGACAGAATGTCTCAGAAATGCCTGTAGGTTTTACACAATAACATGCAACAATGGCCTCCAAAGGCTTCCAGACATTTCAACACTCATTACTTGAACTGCATTCATCAAAACTGTTTGCCACTGAAATGGTCTAAAAAGACAACTCTAAATGGGTCAAGTGATTAAGGAAGCCTTTCTACAACTTCAGTGCCTTGGAGAAAATAACCGTCTGAGCGGAACAGTTGTGCGAAGAAAGAGGAGAAACACAATTGTGGCACCATATGGGACACTCAGCATTAAATGCAATGATGTAACGCGATACATTCTAAGTGCCTTCGGTGGCACAGCGACATTTCAAAAGGTCATGATGCAAGCCTGATTATCCAGACACAAGCATAAGACTGAGCTCTTTCAAATGATCCCCTGTAAGGAACCGGCCTGTTTGGGTTGAGGCGAAGACTACGGAGAATGTAAAGGCCCGATGACAGATGTACATCAAACAAAATTGGAAATGAAGCGAGCAAGATGTTCAGAGAGCGCCTGGCTAGGATATGAGTCATATGACTGGGTTATCGCAAAAACAACTATGAATATTTCAGAAGTAGAAATAAACAAGTCAAGGATGAATATTTATGTTCCTAAGGGCATGAGAGTTGTTTCACGGTTCCTTTGAAATATTTGATCCCAGTCACTGCTGAGAACTTGGCACCAACAATGCATTAATGAATAGATTTAGTACATAATTGATCAAATGTGAGTATTCAGTGGCATGTGACAGATATACCATGTGAATGGAGGCTTGCTCTACTGACACTTTCTTGGAGATCAGACATCTCGTGAAATCCTGAAATCAAAGATTCTAGGGAACAGCAATGACACTTGAGGTTACAGTCAGTCGAGGAACAGAAAGAGGGGTGGTAGGGACACAGAAACCCCTCTTGGTAAGAAAGAACAGCTGATTACCTAAACAAATCGAATATAGATAACATAAACTGTTTATTTCTTTGTTGTCAAGTCAACGTCTCAAAAGCACCTTTAAAACATAAAGTTCCATGTTAAATAACATCAATATATTTGTTATGATAAGCATCATAATTCACTGACTATTACTATGGGCGTCAGTTTTCCTGTCAACACTGGTCAGCCAAAACATTAACCTTGGATCTGAGGGTAAAAAGCAGGCTAATTGGCTAAGATGAGTGATAATAAAATGAACTGATGCTTGTTGCATGATGGCATTTTGACATCAGCATAGTTTGAAATCTACAGAGGTACACTGAAATTGTCATGTTCTGAATGTATGTAAGTAGTATACCAAATGTAAGTTGCAAGCAGTAGATACTGTTGAACTCCGCAAACTCATTCTGTATTGTTTTATAACTTAACCCTGTAAGGGTTCTTGTTGATGGTGATCCTATCAGAAGTGGCGTTCCTTGCTGACAGCAAATTCACTTCTTGGAAGTGATGGAATGTTTGACAGATTTTTAGAATTTAGCGCTTACAGACTCGTTCAGCAGAGAGAACAAATATTTCCATTTACCTAATCTATTTTGTTCATTAGTTTGATGTGCAATTTGGGCAAGGGACTTCTGCTAAGCAATGAATGGGAATTGAGAGTAATTTGATCTATTTGATGCCCAGCCAGTGAGTGTGACTTTGTACCTCATGGCACTAACAATGTCCGGGCTAGAGGTTTGATTCCCACTGATTGATTCCCCCAAATGGCATGACTCAGTGCCCAACCTTTACCTCATTGGATACGTCATGCCTAACCTTAACCGTGAATGTAGGGGAAAAAATGAAAACCATTTTGCTCGTGTCATTATGAGTGACACTTGATTTTTTTGTTTTGTAGGGAACATATCATTAAAAACCTGAAGAAAAAACCCAGAAAACGTATTTTGAAAAGTGCCTTACAAAGTTCTGGCTAAGATTGAACTTGAAATGAGTGCAGATGAATATAGCCCTGCTTTGCCATTTCCATCCTTGGAAGCTGACATCAAATACACTGTGGTAGTTGTGCTTCATTGCTCTGACAGCAAAGCAGTGACAAAGACACCACAGATACACATCGTCCCCTACCTGTCACCTCCTGACAGGGAGAAGAGAAACTTTCAGAGGAACAAATTTGGCATCATGGCATCATCATCATCTGTTATAAATCTACTGACTTAAGGACCAATACACACAAACATTAGAGGTTCAAATACATGTGATGAGTTCACTTACTCACTAAATAAATAGATAAATGGATCCATAGAAATATAGATGGACAGAAAGATAAATACATAAGTAAACAGGAAGATAGACAGACAGAGACAGATGTAATAGAAATATACTGTATAAATAAATAAGTTACTTCTTAAGGTCTGTTGGCATTATATGGCAGACCGTTGGACAGCTAATATGTTTTTAATATCCTATGATAAAACTACAATGCTGGAGGATCTCTCACCAATGCCTATGCAAGAACTGTGTAGGGCAAACATAAAATTAAATATTTTTTTAAAATGTACATAACATAAACACCATCAAAACCTTGACACTCACTTGCGTCCCACAGTGCTCCCATTCCTATGTGTGCAGGTCACCTCCCGAGTCTGGTAGCCCACTTGGATGTCCCAGAACGGACTCTCTTGCCGGTTGAGACGGTTCCTGGTCCGTTTCTTCTGGATAAGCTCCCTGGTCTCAGGATCTTTGACCCCAGCTCTCTCCCTGAGCCCCAGTCCTTTACCTTTCCTGCGCTTGACTTGGCGCACTGGCCGAGTCTGTGGGAGGGCACAGGGACTCCAGGGCCCGACCCTGAGGCTGTACATACCCTCTGGACCTGTGCAAGGCCCAGGTTTACAAGACTTGAACTCAGTCAGATTGGGGCAGATGGCACCTCCAAAAAGTGGAGGAACCAGGACGCTACGGACCCTGTTCATGAGGCCTGTCCCACATGTTTTGGAACAGGTGGTCCACGGCGAGTGCTCGGAAACCACGCAGTCCTGAGGGCAAGGGATCAAGCATGCCTGCTCCAGGCGAGGCTTGGGCTCAAAGTACTCACAGATGGCATCCTCTGCTGGCGACCCGTCTGACTTGAGTATGCAGCCCACCTCACGGGTCTGAATGCCCTCTTCGCCTCCACTGCATACGGAGGGCCGCTGGGCCCCAAAGGTCCTTGCCGACACTGGTACACACTCATTCCAGGCACCAAGTTGCCAGTCATAAAGGTCCTTGTGCCAGTCACACACACGGAAACAGTTCCTCTGGTTGGAGGGACGCTGGCCCTGGTCACAGTTGGTGTGAAGAGTAGTCCAGCCATCCACATGGGCACACCAGACTGCCCGGCTTTGGCTGCCACCCGGGCCACAGTCGCTGCCCATGCATCTTCCCCATGGACCTGGGGAATGAGGAAACAGGCTAAAGTTACATGGAGAAAGACATGAAGTAAACCAAACCTTTTAGCTTCAGCTGTAACTCCAAGAAAGACTGTTTGGTGTAGGAACCTCAGTAGGATATTCCTTTGACACATAACAAAGCACAATCAAGACATTGCTCACATAGAACAGAAGAAATCAGCAACATACAGTAAACAACAACCAGTGCCTTAGTTTTATATAAAAAATATAAGTACAGTATAAATCATTATGTTCTTGATGGTGAGAGTTAAGCGATTCAGTATCAGAGCCATAGTTCGAGTGTGGATCATTTTTAAAATAGCAAGGCAAAGTTGTACAGATTGTTGAGGGGAAGCGTAGAATTAGCCAACATCCTGTAGTTACAGTGGATGGATCAATGGAGATCGATGATGCCATTTTGAAACTCTACTGTGCCTTCAAAACAGAAATTAATATGCAAGCAACATCTTCACTCTCTGTGACTTCAAACACATCAAACCGTCTGATGGTAAAACAAGCTGGATGTTTAGTTTGTTCATTTCAGTCTAGTGTTTAGTGTATTTTAGATTTTTGTCAATTGAAGATGAAAGAAAAAAACACATCAGCATCGTCAAGGATGACCGTAAATTCACAGACTTTTCCATTGTGGTCCTTGATGACAAGCTGTTGGCACCCCTCAGTAGTCTGTGTGTGGGTGTCTTGGAATTCCAATGGGTGGGGAGTTTTGTTCCAAAACAGAGTATGGACCAGAATGTGAGGTTTGAGAGCCAGAAATCTCAACATGGTGAAGTAATTGTTGAGCTATGATCAACAACCCTATCAAACCCCCCACAGATATATGGTCATTTTGTGCTATGGGACAGTAAAAATTATACTTATTGCCCCTTTAAGAATACCTTTCTGTAACAGAAAACTTAGCTGGCACCATCTGAATTGTCCTGAGCAAGTGAGCCCCACCCATCTGCTACTCCAATCAGGTTAATACACTAATCGACGCAGGTTTGCTGTGCACTCAATGTTATCCAAAGTCTATTAATAGTACAAGGGAGAAGAAAGCAAACTAATTGTGCAGCTTCAAATTTCACCTCACATTAACCTCACACTCCCATATACGCATCATGTTGACCCACATCGGTGCAGAGTGAAACGGTTTGCCTGGCGGGAAAACAGGAGCACATTTCCAGCAATGACCGGGCTCCTTTGCCTCCGACGACAGCCTGTTTGTAGCCTCCTCTCTCTCATCTCAGCTGTTGATGTGGCTGACAGGATCTAGCTTCAGTCAGCGTGTCGGCACATCCACAGGAGCCTCAAAGCATATTGCACATGGCTGGTTCACTTCCCGCTATATCAACACACTAGATCAATGTCCTGCCGGCGGTGCGGACGACATTTGTGATTCAGGGGTCGTCTGGGCATCCATTTGCTCAAGATCACGCCGAGCTATATTTAATAGTTTTTAGAAACAGGGTGTCTAGAGTATTGAGCACAAAAGATTCAGGGGGGGAAATATCTGTAGCCTTCCCCAGACTAATCCTCTCAGCTGCTTGTCAGAGTCAATGAAATCTAGTAATATTTATTTTCTCCCATAGTTTTAGTTTTTAGTTTAGTTTAGTTCATTTGCACTTAAGAATGAAACAATACATTTAAAACAGTGATTTAAAAGAACAATGATGTGCAGGAGACAAGCGACCTTTACAATACATACAGTGTAAAATGGTGAGATCCTAGTAATGATAGAGAGCTGATACTGAGTTGAGTTTTCATGAAGAGAAAGAATATATAGTACAGAAAACGTTCCTCTAAAATCTAAAGCTCAGTAGTGTGGAGTGAAACAGGTTCAGCTGCACAATGCCTGCCCAAATCCAACTTTCCATCCATTAATGTCTTATGTCACATCTTTGCAACTATGCATTCAGCACAAGCAAACCATTTGGAAAAGAATTATGGCTTGGTAAAATGTTTCCAAGGTTGAGTCTGTAGCCCTGATAGCCTGCAGCTACCTTTTCAATATTGCATGCAGTCTGACAGAGCAATGCATTTTGATCACCATTTATCACATCTTTTAGCAGAATTTATTCATAGAATAATCAATTAATTCTACATTGGGTGTCTTGAAAAAGTCCCAGACTGGGAATTATACTGGAAAAGCCAAAGTAACACCTTGTGGGAGACCAAGGTCCTAATCTAGCCAAAGTTTACAAGTTATGTTTCCTCAAAGAAACGTCTTTGTTTCTTTTAAATAGAATTTGGTAGTTAATTTGCAGTTGATACGAGTTCAGATGCAGACGGGACACAGACGAAATCTTATTCCTAGAATTTAGAGTATTTGGCTATATTTGCCTGCTAGCTTATCCTGCTTGCGGTAATGTACCATCGACGTTAACGACTAGCTAGCACTGAGGTTGTAAACAGATATGTCAGATATGTATAGACGTATGGTTAGCTGTATAACATTACCACAATAACGCCCTACATTTTTGCTCTAGGGAACAAAGTTAAGGAGGTTATGTTTTCACCCCTGTCTGTGTGGCTGTGTTTTAGCAAGATATCTCAAAAAGTTACAAACAGATCAGTTGATTCGATTTTGGTGGTGATCCGGATCTGGGATTTATGCCATTTGACGATTTTTGTGTTTTTCCAACATCCGGCACTTCCAAGCCGGCTGCTAAACAACCTTGCTTTCACGTGCTATTTTGTCGAAAAATCAAGCAATGAAGACAAACGATAAACAAACATAAACTGTTACGGAGGCTGCAGCTTTGCACGTTGGAGAATTGTTCAGCGTTGGCGGAGGTTTGCGCTCTACTGAGATTCATGCATATGTGGAGCAGTGACCTTTTCGCGTTTTGACCACAGCATGATAAGAGATAAGCGGCACAGTTTATCTGTAGTGGTGGCCAGTGGGTAGCTGATAAAGGGGTTACCCGGATGACGGTAAATTAATAAAGGAGCGGGAAATGTGCTAAAAGCAGAATGCAAAAAAGGAACAATTATTCAATTAGTAATTGATAACAATACCAAAAGTATTATGCGCTGATAAGTACAGTTTAGACTAATCAAATGTAGCCAAAATGACTAAGGCTTTAAATAATATAACAATTTTAAACATAGTCCATTCGCCATGGAACCAGAATGGCCCAACCGCCACTAGGCACACCGGCTTTTTATGTTATCAATCATATATCATATTTTATAATCACACATAATCATATATCATATTGTAAGTGTTTTTTTCAAGTCATGGATATTGAATACCCATTCTTAGTCATTCCTCTAGAGGAGTCATTCTCCTCTCTTCTCTCATTGGGCTGACTTCTATTAAATGAAATAACAAAACTAGCTATTCCTTCTTTTACTTGGGGCCCCCTGGAGCCCTTTCCAGGACCCCGGGAGTCCCCAGGCCCTATATTGGGACCGCTGCTTTAAGCAATATGTCTGGCGTGTAATATCCCCACTGTCGGGGTGAGAGTCTGATCTCTGTCTGTCCATTTAACGAACAGCTTCTTTGTCCCAACAGGGTCAGCTTCACTAAGGAATGGGTCACAGTGTTGTTCTCCGGGTTTGTTCATTATTGATCAAATCCACAGCATCTCGCTCTCACTCACAGACAGGACCTTTCTAACTGCCAAGGTCAGGGTTCATTTCAGGGTCGTCTTTGCTGCCTGACTGGTACTTTACTGCTGCTGTAAGGAGCGGCAGCAGTCTGAAGGGGATAAGTGTGTAAATGTATATGTTGTGTAACCCGCCGGTCTCTGCGGTCCTGCTCTCCCACGCAGTTGCTGTAAATGAGAATGGATTCAGTCAACTTGCCAGATTAAATAAAGGCTTGGAAGGCTGATTTTACAGATATTTGATTTTATGGACAGGACCGCTACTAAACAAACCTTTTAGTGTTTTGATTATGTTTTTAGAGGCCCAAAAAACCCTGAGTGGTTTAACCCAAAGTCTAACTAACATTCAACATTTAACAAGCTTGTTTAATGTGTTAGAAAACGTGAATGGCGTTTTGAATCTCATGTCAACACACCTGAAATTCGGTTTAGAGTACCTTCGGTTCCCCGGCAGACATTACCAGTTGTCAGTTTGATTACATAACCTCTCTTGGTTACAAAACACAAGCATGGTGTTTCAGGCCGTTCTCTTATTACAGTCTGAGTTGTGAAAAAAGCCAGTTCACGTTTCCCTTCCAAGCGTTCCACCCTCTGCACTGGGTCGCAGCGGAGACAGAGTGAACCATAGGAGCTACATTGTGATAATTGCATGTTTGTATAGCCTTTGGCAGAAATAAGTATTACCACATTGAACTTGCCATGTTAAGTCACATTACACTCTGTAGAGCAACGTGTTTGCCAAGAGCTACAAAACAAATCTGGTGTGCACGAGGCAAAGCCAACTGGGTGTTGTTATTGTGTTTAAAGAGCAGAGCCAGCTAGCTGCAATAAAATACATTTCCCCCATGGATCTTTATAAAGACAGAAGATCCTTGAGGAGTACGGTCAGATCGCTATTTTAGGACCAGATGAACATTACCCTTTTTATTTAGTGGGCCATATTTTAAAACAGAGGTTAGCATGGAAAAGAGCAAAAGATATTGAAGGAGAAAGGAAAAAAACCAGAGGCTAATACTTCACATCTGAAGGAATACTTTGCATTCATGGATGATTGTTAACCCTGGCCTGTATTCAGTGCGATCAGTGCCCTTGGCTGTACGGCACTAAGCCACAATCCATTGAGTAAAGCTCTCCCTCTCACACTTGATCTGAATTTCATTAGCTGTAATACCATGCTTGTGCTTGTATGGTTTGAAGGAGCTTCTCTGATGACTCTGACTCGTCACGTCCAGCACAAAGCACCGCACATAATCATCACAAATCATACAATGTTAAATAGTTTACTCCATTTTTTTTCTTTGTTCCTCTCTCATATCTGCCACACTCCAACTCAAGAATAGCAATCTGAATAACTGATTGCAGCAATTGTGTCTTCGTTGATGTGCATGGATATTTTGAACCATTGAATGTTATGAATGTAAAATTTTAAAATGTACCTAGCGAACTAGATCTCCCATCGCTATCGCTGTAGGCAACTTCAGAGAAAGTCCCCAGACTCTTTGGGTCAAAGAGTCGCGGAGTCCAAGGCAAGGGTGAAATACCTGCAGCTAGTAGCTTTGCATCTTCATTTGCCACCACAACTACAATGACTAGATACCTTTTGGCTTGAACTGCACCTCAAATGACCCATTCTTGTTTCAAACGTCAAACTGTCAAAGTTTTCAATATGGCCAGACAAATGTCCAAAGGTCAAAAACAATAAATGACAAACACGTGATTGTTACCCTCCGCGTGCGAACAACCCACAGCTGCCAGAGTGAAAAACAAAGTGAGTGAAAACAATGGAAACAGAACGCTTGACCGCAGTACAGATGCCTCGTTTGCCACCAAAACAAACCGTAACCTCGACCCTCGATTCCTGAAACTGATAAAACACTCTGGGAAACAGCAGCACTCCATCATATGGATCCGGATATGTCTAACCACCCAGAATCAACAGCAACCCTGCTGGTGTTTGTCCTGATCCAGCCAGTCTAACCAACAAGCCCGGTGGTGCACACGAAATTATTGATGATGTTATGACAGTGAGTTTGACAGGAAGTGTTTTTGTTCTCTTTGGAATACATTTCTGTAAATCGGATTGGAAACAAATTGCTTGTATCACAATCGATAGTTGGGATACTCAAACTACTACACTTTTTAAGCAGATGCACTGAGAAAGAAGAAAACGGAACAAATCACAGAGTAGCTATGCCCGCTGGTATCAAGGTAAAAATAAATATGATACTTTTTTTTACCTTTATTTACCCAGAAATGAATGCTCTGCTTCAGCAATGAGCTGCTACAACCATTACACACATTGACACCCAAGAGCTGCCCAGTACAACCTCAGTCCTCTGCTGTTGGCCACTGAGCAGCTTCACATTTTTGGTTTTGTTGACTTGTCGACTCAAATCGGAGTCGACAGGCCCCTGGAAGCTTTCCCTAAAGGGGGTGTGATAGTTTGGCAAATGGCGAGGAGGAGGGGAGGAAAGAAGTTTCAGTGTTAGAGGCTCAGTGAATCTGCCCTGTGGTCTGTGAGGAGCTGCACTGGCAGGTTTTACAGGAACAACAGTGACATGGACTGTTAAAAGCGCTTTACTGTGAGCAAGGATGCAGTTTTCCCAATGGATACTATTCTCTTAGTCAGGGTGTGGCATTTCATCTCCATCTCAGCCTCACAAACAAACAATATGTGTGTGCATGGTTGTAGTTTTACAAGGACAGATACAACAACAAAGGCACAATGACATGATATCATAACACTTAGCCCAAATTATATAAGGACGAGGCAGCCAACCCTCCGACCCGCCATCCATGTTTCTACAGCTTCACACATCCACATGTAGCATATGAAAGATCCCCTATAATGTATATCTATGATGTTGCATGCCGGCCGACGTTTTGCCATCTGCTATTTCAGTGTAAATCCCTTTTTGATCGGTAACGTCCAGCAGTGTGCATGTAGTAGGCTGATAATCTGTTGTATTTTGTGGATTAAGCTCGTGCTGTGTGGATTTTCTGGACATGGAATGCAGAACAGGTGATATCACTGACAATCCATACATGAATTTACATGGGTGAAACAGCATGAAAGGGAGGGCAAGTGCGTTAAGATCATCAGTGCGGCACGTGCTTGTTAGTGTGTCGTGTGTGAAATAATAGGTTAAAGGAGTACAGGTGTTTGCATCTGTGCATGTACGCTTGGTGCGTCCGCATGTGTTTGTGTGCCAGTGCCACTGTTGCTCCAGGGGGGCGGCGGTTTGATGATGCAGCTGTCACTTTATTAAGATAAATTCTCCAATCACATGGCGAGATCTCCCACCCTCAGGAGTGCCAGCGTCGGCGATTAGATTACCGCCTCCCACAATGCATCACGCTTTACATCACAATTCAATAGGAAAGCAATACTAGACTGGGAGACGCTGCAGCCCTGCCTCCTAAAAAAGGGCGTTTAAAATGAGCTCTGGAGACATGCAGTACATCACCACCGAAATGAGAGTCATCGTGATAACACTATTATACAACAGCTGATTTAAAAATACTATATGTAGGATTTTCCTCACCGATATATCACTGTGAAATTAGTCGTGTTCACATATTCAAATGCTAGTAAACAAACAACCATGCAAATAAAAGCATTACAGACAGTTTTGGACTGATTTGGAATTTCTCTGGCTCAATTTCCCACAAAAAACAGACCTGGTAAGGTGACATAAAGAGCAAGAAGAGGAAATAATGAAATGTGGCAACATAAATCAGATCACATGGGATCTACAGTAGAACGTGACACCAATGGTCATTATCACAATTCATTCAACAATGATATTGTTAGAGAAAAGCCTAGACAAGCTGCCTTTAAGAAAGTCATCATTACAGTAAAGCTCAGCTACAATGAGAATGAAATATTCCCAGACAGGCAGTTCAAATCAAGCCACGGGTTTGGACTGGAACCTTTTCGTTTTTCTGCTGGGGGGAAAAAACAGGAAGAGCATGATGAAGTGCTTCTGGATTTGAGACTTGTAAGTTCTGCCTATTGACCCCAAGCACTGATCACAAATTAAAGCTTCACTAGGCAAGATTTCTTTGTAAAAATAAATCCGTCTTATCAGCCTAAATCACAAAGTGGGGCTGCAACAGAAAAGAGCGTCCCATCCCCTAATTGAGACGTCGTAGCTTCACCTTATTTGCCCAAATGAAATGTTGGGTACGTACGCTTCTCCACCCACAGGAAGTGACCAATTGAAACTTAAGAGCGAAGTGCAAACTGTCTCCTGAACAGCAGTGAGCGGCGCTCCGTCCAGAGAAAGCTGGACTAGCCAACGTTAGATCTTTTCCCTCTCTCATCCCTTTAGTATTCTCCGTCATCAACCAATCATCAATCATCATCAATCAGTCATTATCAATTTACACTGATGTCCACAAGTTTTATGATGATAAGGAATAGGCGGTAAAAGTTAGTGATGTGTTAAAATTCATGGCAGGAAGAGTCTGATAAGTGCTTTTGATTCAGTTAATTAAAGCCCCGGTGATGCAACATTGATAGAAGATTACTGCCTGTCAGTACACAGCAGGGTTTCACCCATCAGCTGAGCATACTGCAGATGAGAAAGTAACGCTTTGTAGGCCAGTTGCTGCTAAACTTGGGTATTGGGGTATCGAGGTGCAGGCCCACTTTCCTGGGCCTACGGGGAACCGTCTTGGACTCAGATTCAGCAGCAGTAGGGAGGTAGGAGGTGTTGGACAGAGATCATGGAAGTCAGAGCCAAGCTTGATGCAGAGCACACACACACACAGGCACACACTCAAACACACACACACACACACACACATGCATGCACGCACACACTCACACACACACACACACACACAGCAGGCCAAAGCAGACAGACTGTGATCGTACCACCGTATCGACCCACCGCCTTCTGTTAGCTCTTTCCATGCTTGCCTTCATTTTATGTCACACTGTAGCGTATGATGAAAACAGAGAATAAGAACGTGAAATCCTTTGAATTTTATAAACATGCCTCCAAATCACAACATCTGTTTTCGTCGGACTACGCAGTGGTCTGTTGCGTATTTGAGCCATATACTGTGAATGTATATAAATGCCAAGATTTTGCTTATTATAGTCATTTATCATAAACCAATGTCACTGAAATAAATGTTGGAGATGAGGTTAGGCTACATTAGTTATAGGCTGCATTAATGTTCCTCACAGTAAAACTTGAGTTGTTTATGGAAAAATAAGCAAAACTATATAATTGTGTTCACTTACACATAAATGTAGATAGGCGCAAGGCAACCAGTAGAACGGACCTGGTGTAGCAGCTTAAAATGCCGTGCTGCAACTGGGACGCAACAAGTTCGGACGCGCAAATGTTTGTTGAAAGCACTTAACGAATACATTTGACTTTGCTTGGCTTGACTTCCTCATATGCTGTAAAATAGGTCGCATCGTGCAGCAAATACTGTAGATGCGGCATTTGAGCTACTCCATTACCAAAAGAGACATGGTAGCACTGTCATTTTAATTCAGTTGAACCTTACAGACCAGCTGCTCACCTGAAGTGTATTTCTCAGAAAACAGAACCAAACCAGAGGACAGATGCCTTTGCATACAGAACGGGTATGTGGCAAAGGGTGTATACCCCCCCCACCCCACTCCCACTCCCACCACACCACCAAACACCCACCGGTTCCTTCTGCAAAAATCCACCTTTTAATATATTCACACGGGAGACTAAGGTCGGGGCAGAGGGAGCCGCTGGTCCCTTGGGTTATTCCCTTCTAATGACTTTTTGGGCAGGACGGTTCGTAACTCTGCGAGGTTCAGAGGAGTTTCTGCTGCTTGCTCTCAGCAGAGTAATGAGACATTTCCAGCCATCTCAGCTCCCAAAGTGACAGCGTCACTGACTGGTGGTCCACTGGGAGGTCTTGTTAGGATGTTGGGATATAATTGCACGATACGTTGGCAGGGAGAACATAAGAACATAGCAGGAATACATTTTAGCATCTCGTGCCAATATTTCTGGTGTCTGTTGTGAAGGGTTACTCATTTTGCAGGTATTGTTAGCATGTGACGATCCATTCTATATTACTACTACCACGTCATGCTACGGTCGGTTATTCCATTTGATCCTTTGAGGAGGCGAACACAACTCTCGCCTTTGATACCTTTGAATGATAGATTCCTTTTTATTTCTCTTTGTCATCACTCGTATCGACTTGGGAAACAGGGGTTGGGACAAATGATTGATTACTGTTAAACCTGTCAGGCTTCCTCGCTCCCCCGGTTGTGTGATGACTCCCAGCGCCAAGAATAGATCTGAAGACTGACAGCTGCCTCTCCCACAGGACACCAGGCTCTCGCTTCTGCTAATTTGTGGCGATGCCTACACATGTGGAGGTGTGAGCATATTAACACCAGAGAGGCTTGGGCATACTCCTACGTATCAGTCAATCTGTCTCTTTTGATGAGTTCACTATACGCGTGTGTCTGTGTGTGTGTATGTGTGTGCGTGTTCGGATGGCCTATACCACCCTGTGTTCTGATGATCATTTATGCATATTTAAGTTGATGATTTGCAAGTTCCTCTATCCCTGCCTTACAGTACACAGTGCAGCACTCTCCATGGGGGATCCCATAGGTGCAGAAATGACACACAACCAGCTCAATGTCAACTCCAACTAAGAACAAAACCTTTGAATAATTCATGGGAGTTGCTGCATGCATCGTATGTGCCAGGGAATAGGAGCGGTACTCCCACCTTGGCATTTCTGCGAGATAAAAGAAGCATAGAGCATTGACGTTACTGTCTGCCTTTCACAGAAGTGGTGAATAACTGTCAGATGAAGGTCTTCTCCGAGACGGGGTGAACTTGATCCAATACGCACTCCAACGATTCTGCCACATGAAGGCGAATCCAGCGTTCCTACTGTGAACGGAACGTTTTCAGCAGGAAGTCTTCTCTCAATTCACTACAATTCAGTTCAGTTAGAGAGATTCAAGCTATGCCCTTGCTCACTACATTGCAGGTGTATTTAGGAGTTAACCTCGCTGGCAGGCTGTTTCTGTTTTTCTATCACAGCCACTAAGACTGAAACAGCTTAATGCCGGGCAGGTGGCCAGAGCTCAGTGGCTATCCGTTCCACACGACATTGGACTGACAAGTGGCGTTGCACCTAATCAAATCACGAGGCAGAAACGAACAGGGAGAGAAAGATGCCACCTGGGCGCCACAGAAATAGCCTGGGTGTCGAGTGGAAGTGGAGAAGCTGTGATCCCAATCTCAAGCCTTTCCATCCGGTGCACTAAGCCCAGATCCCACTCTCTGGTCCTCCGACTCCCCCCCGCCGCCCCACCCAACTCCACCTTGTTAATTGGCCAGATGGGGGAGATTATAGAGCCCCTGGGAGACGGTTGCTAGGATATCGATGGCGGTCATGGGACGGACATTGCTCTGGACATTTCTCGCCTCTCTTTGGTGTAAAGGTCTCCCATTCGATTTTGTGAAGGATGTTGGTTGTTATGGCCACTGTTTTGATTTATTTCTTTATTTAGTGTCAGTCAAGTTCAATCAAATATCATGCGTAGGATTTCAAAGCCAAGAACAATGATCACGGCCTAAAAATACTTTACAGCATAAAAACCTCACCCTCTACGAATCTGCTGAGCGTCATCTTGTGGGTCCAGTGTGAAAGATCAATGCCAATAATTCATAATAAACTGTCTAAATGTACAACCTTTTAAAAGAATCAGCCTGTGGCTTGTTATGCACCATGACTTATCATATTCCTTTAAAGAGATCTTCTAAAAAGCTCCCCGAAGAGACCGTCCATTCCAGGAAATGGATTGACCAGAGGGCAAGTCAATAACGACGAACGCCTGTTTGTACACTTCAGCAGAAGCATAAATCTCTGTACAACAACACGAGGTGCCAATGTGCCGTTACACAGCGGCGGGGTTACTGTGCCATCGGAGCTACTCAACTGCATGAGTGGCGGGGACGCTTGCCATCAGCTCCATATGGCAACTACAGCCGAGTGCATGGACACATATGCTTACTGTACGCTAGGGCAGGATGGATTGACTGTGAATCTGCACTCCTATTACTATTGTTTACAGTAGGTGAGTAAAGACACCTTCCCTAGCCTGCTGGGCTTTTAAAGGGGAAATAAGTCTGATTTTTACTGTCCCATGGCACAAAATGACCAGGTGAAGTGACAAGACATTGAGCTGGATGGCTCGCCTCAAACAGATTGTCTCCATCGCTCTACCTTCGCCTAGTATACATTACAGGCTCGCTCTAGGAATTGCCATACCTGTACCTTACACCCTGTCCTCTCAGTCAGTGAGATAACAAGAAGTGACTTCATCAGGAATATCATTTCATGTATAAATGAGCCACACCACTGCCTCAGTTTTTCCTCCATACATTAGCAGGCAAAAAGAACAAAGCCTCCAAGGAACAGCAACACGATATTTAATCCCTCCCTGCTTGCTGCTGTGCAAGAGGAGCTAATGGATTACTCATAGTGAGCTGCAGGTGGAATAT
>OMLI01087157.1:0-10023 GCA_900302605.1 Rondeletia loricata
ACACACACACACACACATACAGACAGTTTGTGTTAATCTATCATCCCTGTCTTTCTCCCCAGACTGCCAGGATTCTTTGCGGAGGTGTCTGACTAAGTGCCCTGAACGCCGTCCCACCCTGGAGCACCTGCAGCTCCACCCCTGGCTCCATTGATTTCTATACCTGTTGAAAATACTGTAAATAAACTGACTGAATCACCTCCAGTCTTTTTTCTTTATGAATGCTCAAAAGACACATTGTAGATACTTTTTTGTTAGTAGTGATACATCTTCAAAAGTAAACCTTAAGCAGTTGCCTGTTGAGCAGGACAATCCAGCAGCTGTCCAGTGCCAGAAACTCCCTGCTCTTACAAGCATAACCAGATCAAAACAAATCTGATTCCTGCCCCTGTAACTTTAGTGAAGCATCATGGCATAATTTGCCTTCTCAGGTGTTTGAATAAACTGCTCCAAACATGCTTGGTGCAAACGTGCCCTTAGACAATATGTCTGACCCTCTCCATGGTGAGCTGATGCAGCTACGGAGCTGTCCAACAATTTAATTATGATTAACACAATAGGCATGTGGGCTGTGTTTTTAGCCAAATCGTTGCTTTGTTGACAAGTCTCTGGTGTTACATGGAGGGGGCTGATACATTCCCATCAGCATAGTTTTACAGGTGCTGTAGGACAAAATGAAACCCATGACTATATTTCAGATTCAAGACCTCCCTTCCCAAGCTTACAAAATACACTAAAGCAAGAACAGTATAAAAATGTTATTTGTTCAAACGCCAAAAACAGAAGCAAAGAAAGAGTTATTAATTAATACACTTCAATATTAAAAATAATTTAAATATATTACAAATCTTGAGCATTTCAAATTTTCCGATACATACAATAGGACAGAAAGATGGACAATAGCAATTAATATTCCATTAAAAATATAACCAACATTTTTAAGATGGACATTTTTAAGAAAACTATATTATATTGTTTTTAAATGCCTTTCGAGTTGCAATTTTAACTGAGGCCAATTTATTGCTGTCTGAGCTACTCTTTGTTTTCACTCTTTCTTTTGTTATGCACCAGGTGAGTAGCTCAACCTCCCATATAATTATCTTAACTAGCTCATAGGACATCCAGTGTCATTAGCATCAAGTAAAGCCTATATCCACAATCTTTAACATTTTCTCATTCAAATCACATACATACATTACTAAAATCAACCAATGGCAAAGTTTACACTCTAGTACTCTATTCAGAAAGGTGCATTTATAGAAATAGTTCATTTGTTTTATAGAAATATTATTATGTATTTGCTGTAAATGTGATTGTTGTGGGTCTGAACCACAAATATACAAACTTATTTAAGGATACCTCACAGTGTAATGTGTAAAAGCTATATGGTATGCTGTATGACAAATCATGGTCATGTTGAGTTTGGATTCGTTAAGCTAAGGGGAACTGCTTGAGTATTTCAGTGCTTTGTGTGTGTGTGTGTGTGTGTGTGTGCACACACACACATGCATGTATGCATGTGCGTTAGGCTGTATTTACAAAGGAACAGAAGATGATTTTTAACCCTTTGTGGTGCAGATCTGATCTTTTCATTACTGTCCAAACAGGGAAACGTGCGATTTCATCTCTGCATTTTTAAACAGGCGTGAGAAAATAAGATCTGTTCCACAATGAGTTAAAAATCATATCTCTTGTGCTTGTGTAAATCAAGCGGTTAGTCCAGTCTGTAGTGTTCTAGAGGGAGATGTCTGAGGACACATGGAGCTGTTGTCCTGGTTTCCACTTGGCGCTGCGCCTGCCGCCGTCTGTCCGTCTGTAAGGCTGGTTCCTTAAGTCTACGGTAGGGGACAAGGGACAAAAACACTGTCAAGCCACTACCTGGGAGAGGACCTGTACATTAATTTACTCACTTTACTCTGGAGCTTACGTAATATTACAATATAGTTGTATTAATCTGCTGTCCAAATGGAATTATATGAATTTTGTCGAATGACCTTTTTGTGCTTTAATTAAATGCCTACAGAACATGCAAATCATCAAAAGAGAGTGGCGCTGCAGCAAAAACGCAAATGGTCAAATTGATCCGGTATATCGTGTTTATGAATAAGAAAACATTACTGTGATGGTCTCAGCCCATAACATCACACTAACCCTGCCAGTGAGTTTTATGAATACAATCTGCCCCTTCAATCTTTTGGGCAGTGATGATATGAGCTCCCCCATAAGAGTTAAAGATGTAAATATCACATTTACATATATGCTGTTCAACAACCCACCATTCCTGCTTAGAGACTACTCTCTAACGAAGACTGTCGGCAGTGGCAGAGTGAGCAAGAGAGTGATAGAGAAACAGAGAACCACACAGTACCAAGGGATCTAGGAAGGACTGTCGTCACTGAAGACAGAGTCGCAGAGGAGACGAGAGGAGCGCTTGCCAGAGCGAGCCGTGAAGGGCACAGACTTAAGAGCTGAAGACACCAGAGAGGAACAGGGGAGAGAGAGAGAGAGAGAGAGAGAGAGAGAGAGAGAGAGAGAGAGAGAGACAGAGAGGGAGAGAGAAAGACGGAGAGAGAAAGTGTAAGAGAGGCAGAGAGGAGGTTCAGACAAACAAGTGAGAGTGAAGCAAGGACAAATAAAACTGAGATATGCCATAAAGAAGAAAATTTAGAAAAAGGTGCTGAACACAGCAAAAGAGGAAACAGGATGAAATATTTAGTAATTCAGGCATACGAGATTAACTATCGTTTGAAAAAAAAAGAGTAAAAGGATTGAGTCAGGCTGATGAAGAGACTGATGTAGGTAAGAGATAAGATATGAAGTGGATAGAAACAGATAAAGTGCAAATGGGGGCTTGAACCTTTGCCCCTTTGCAAGGCCGCTCATTAAGTGCCCACCTAGAATGTGATCATCCATTTTTCGTACAAAAATGTTATCTGCCACCATCTCCACACAAAGGATAGCCATGAAAAAAGTATTCTACTTGTTACAGTCGCAATAGCTGCAACAGTTTATTTTCCACTTTAAACCTTTTAACAGACATCTGAGCCGAGTGGTAGAGCTGACTTTGAGAGTGAACAAATACATGAGAAGAAAAAAACAATCTGTGTATCAACTTGACTGGTTTGTGGACCGATCCCCCGTTAATCACTCTGAACATGGGGTGTCATATCTCACTTCACCTGTGAAGAGCAGCAGGCCTCACAATCCAGCCACTTTCATGATGGGGAGAGACCCCAAAATCACCCCTCAAAGATTAGGGAATTTGGCAATCAAGGGACAAACCATGATGTTTCTCTAGTATAACATACCTTAAATAATAAGAATGTTACAAAAAGTATGACAATGGTCAGACATTCTTAGTGCCAGAGCTCCCACAAACATGCGTGACTGTGCGGTTGACTTGTCTGCAAAGGGACAGACTAAGTCAGCATGATGGGACGGTGTTTAAGAGGAATAGGGGGGTAATGATGAAGATAATGATTATGTCAGTAAAGTAGAGGTTATGAGACAATATGTAAGGTCTTGAAAAGATTGTTGAAATAAATGATACTATTCAATTAAAGCAAGTTTGACCATAAACGGACATTTCAAGCATATGGTAGACTTCTATAGTAAACATCAAAATGAAAAAAAACTAAACGTTTGATGTTGGTATTTGGGTTCCTAGTGATGGGAATTTAAAGTAAAATATATATTTTCCTTAGCTCTCTCCAGGGGTGACTGTTAAAGGGTTAAGCCCCTGTCCCCCAACATGTACATGGACCAAAGACAGAGAAGAGGAATGAAAAGCAATGGAGGTACTGTACTGCGTGCTGAGTTATCAAATGAAGACTACATCACTTTCATTCGTGGTGTGGTACAATTCACAATACAGTCAATACAGATATATGATAGACAGCCTCCCTCTCCCCCTGTCCCAGTGTGTCCTACCTGTGATGATGTCCTCGATGGCCCCGTCCTTGCCCTCCCTGACCAGAGGGGTCACCTGTCTCTTCTTCAGCTCCGCTATCAGATCCATCTGGGGCAGCTTGGACATCATAGGAACCTGAAACATCAAAGGTCAGACAAGCTTCTCAGAAATGTCTAAATAAATCAGTATGGTCTGGGGGAAAGCAAGGTCCTGGGAGAGACTCGAACCAGGGACCTTTGGTTTTCCAACCCATGGCCTGGTGGCATACGGACCTTCAGCGTCGCCCTGCAGCACCACAAAGCCAAAATACAGAGGGAGGACATTGCCTACAGCTGGAGCTTGTCAAGCGTTGCACCTGATGTCAGTCCCAGCTGGTCAGCGGCCCCTTAAGAGAGGCAGCCTCAACCACAGAGGCAGGTCAGTGTGGCTTCAGTGTGTCCCCAGTGCTCGCACTGCAGACGACTGGCTGCCTCTCCACCCTGTTGACTGCCGGACACACTCCCTCTGCCCTCCCTTTGAACTTCACCTCATTAGACCCCGGAGCACTGACTACAACCCACCACATCTTCCCGTCACTACCTCCACATGTGCCTAATAAACTCCCCTCTAGGGCTTGTTTACACCTTGTTTGCTAGTCCGGGAATTCAGATCGGTTGCATTCTGGTCTGAGGCCGACTTCTCTAACTTTTAGGCAATTGCTGCCCCATATTACGCCTCTCAAGGTCCATCCCTACGTCCCCATCGAGAGAGGCGGAAGCAGGTAAAGCTGACTAAAAGGGCTCTGGCAAAAACTCCATGGGCTAATCACCTGTGAAGTGGAAACCTATGATTACAGAAACATTGATGAAAAGCAAAAAAAAAAAGGGAGCGGAAGCAATTCATCAATGGCCTATGTTCCGCAAAGAATACAAAGGCCTAAGTAAGTAAGTAAGTAAGTACCCCATATTATATTTGAGAGGAGACTAAGGAGCTACCTTATGTCCCATTACTTCCGGTTTAGGAGGAGTTGATGGAGCTTCACTGTTCAGGACATCCAGTTTTTTCCTCTGCTTATTCTCCTGCTCCGCTTGCTGCCACAGAGAAGGACAAGCATTTTAATGTTATGCACTGAATACTATAATGGCATGTCATGAGATTCCATTTACATCCGACGGTCAAAATGTAATGATGAATTTAACCCACCATAGTTGTAGACTGATAGGATATATTGTCATGTGTGTTGGGGGAAAGCTTACAGTAATACCTGTGTGTTTTGTTTATTATCAGTCAATCAACTACCTACACAGTCAATCCACTGAGGAATCAGTCAAATCAATATTATCTGACCTTGTATGCCTTGATGAACCTGACAAAGATGGGGAAGAACATGGAGGGTGGGGTGGTTTTAGGGTTTTCTCCAAAGTACTCCACAGCTGAGTCATACACATCCTGTGAGATAGGTGAAGAACACTTTCACTTCAGTCAATGACCCAAACTTTAAATGGGGGTGAATAAATGTGTGGCAATGGTTAATGTCTCTATCTTTATAAGCCATAAACAATGACTAAAATGAAAAAAAGGTTCTTGGCCGTAGCTAGGGCATAATGCTCTAGTGTATTGTACAGAACAAGTATGCATTCAGTATAATTTTCTCATAGAATTAAAGGCAAATGAGTTGACCTGGGCAGTCTTGCCATCGGCTACTACAGAGTCCAACAGCTCATTGTTGCTGGTGAGAAACGTCTGCAGCACAGGGTTGTCTCCCTCTATGGTGAACTCCTTCCTGGTCCCCTCCATGCCCCTCTCCAGAGCTCGCACATCCTGCAGAATGCTGTCGAGAGAAACTACAGACAGAAGAGACAAAAACATAAGCGCGAGAAAGAGTTCATTGTCATTTCAAAAATGCTGAGGTAGCACTAAGGTTCCACCAATCCCTTTTTTAAGATTGTTTTTGTGGTATTTATGCTAAATTAGGTGGTATACTGCGGGGACCAAGAGGAAATATGTTGGAGAGAGAGACTACAACTACTACTGCTACACACAAGCAATGTATTATAGCAGCTACCTGAATACCTCTCTTAATGTAATTGCACTTATGCTCAAGTAATATACTTCTGTACTGTTCGCGTACCCAGAGCAGCCTTGTCCATGAAGTGCAATTCTGTGTGGAAGGACTGGAGCTCCGGGTATTTCTCCTGAATGATGTTGACAATGAAGTGCTGCAAGGTCTGTTTGCGGTCTGTAGATTTGGTGTCCAGCAGCTTGGGATAGTGAGCAGAGAAGAACAATCATTAAAAACCCACAGGCAAAAATGAGATTGATTATTGTAGGCTGGTCAAAAACGTAGTAAAAGTTCCTCGGATTATCGTCAGAAATGATTAATTCTAAGTGATCTGTGTGTTGTAGTCAAAAAGCCTTCAGCGGTTGTAGTCTTATTAAACAGACACAGATGGAGCATTTGATACCTTTTAGGGTTTAATTCCTGTGTTACTCACCAAGTCTAAACTCTGCAGGCGGAAGCCATACGCTGCCCCTCGCTTGCTGCTGTTCATGTAGTTTCCGAATGCTAAAATGATCTACATCAGAATCAGAGTCAGAAAATCTTTATTGTCAAGTACGTAACTGTTCAAGCATTTTGTAGCATGGTGCCATGAAATGACAACATATGGCAATAAGTAACAAGTAACTGACCTATGGAAAGAGATTCATGCCAGCACAAATTGTATTTGAATTGCATACATGTTAAAATGTCATGCTCATCTTGAACTGTTGAATTAAAAAAATTATACTAATCTTTTTCCAACCAGTTTCCAAAATTCCAACATTTTATTTGTAAGGCACAGTTAGAACTTTAATGCAATGGCTTGAACTTGAATGTAACTTTTTTAAAATTCATTTAACATATAGTGCAAAGGAGACAAGTCATAGCATGGCACTCATAACCGTACAATGTTGCAAAGCACAGTACAGTCATTAGCCAATGTTATCAATGTATGAAAATAAACCTCACTTACCTCAAGGATCTTCTTCAGCTTGCTGGAAGATTTGATTGACATTGAGGCAGCAATGATGGCGTTGAGTTGCTGTCAGGAACATTGTTGAGATGACTATTTGTTTTTCAGCCAAATATACAGTATCCAAATCCAAACTGTATTAGATTACAGGCAGATTACAATAGCCTGAGATGCTTAATTTACATTTAGCCCGGCTTCTTTAATAATAACTGGAGTAGTTTCCATCAATGCCAAAATAGAGGCAGTTGTTCTCTAAAATAGGGACTAGATGCTTCCTAACCTATCAGAGAATCTTAGCTGAAATACAGTTTTACCCACACAGAAAAAATTACCCAAGCACAATTTTAGTTATATAATCCCACTGTAATCCCCCTGTGAACTCACAGGCTGTATTAGCTGGACGCTCTCGGGGAAATTGCCCAAGAAGGTGAGAGTGCTGATGCGCTGGGCCAGCCGTGGGATCTTGCTGAAGCGCACCATGAAGCGGTCCTCCTCGCTGAGCTCGTCCAGGGGCCTGCCCTCACACTCGTAGTTGTGGATGAGCTTCAGTTCATACTCTGTGGGGATGAAACGCTCCAGGAGCTCCAGGAAGTCCAGTTTCAGAGCTCTCTGGTTATACCTGTGGGTAGGGCAAGGATATATATATATATATGTTTGTTTTTTTCCTTTGCACATAATAATGGACAATAGAATAGTATTACACATATGGAAGCAAATGCAATTGTGCAGGGAAAAAAGAGACCGCCCCTAAATAGATACATAAAACCAAAACATCACATAATAAAAAATAACAAAATAAAGAGAAAAAAAACGAAGAAAAACATGGACAACAGGTATAGTACATACGTCTCTATGGCGGAACAAATATCAGATGCGGCCATTCCTGCCTTGCGTAGGGTGATGGCCAGGTTTTTGGCCCTATTTGGCTCCATCAAGGACACTTTACTGGGGGTCTTGTGGGCCACTTTCATCTTGAGGGTGCCCATGTATACAGGGGCCGTCTGGGCCTTGGTCTTGAACTGCTCCTCGAAGGCATCCATGTCTAGCTCCTAGTAAGAGAGGAACAATGAAGAAACACAGAGAAATATGCAGCAATGACAATGAAATTGATATTGAAGTATGTAGTATGTATGTAGTCATTCATTTTTTGGGTGTTACCAATTACAATGGCAAATTCCAAAACCAATTGTATGAATAGCAACAAGAGAAATTCAAATATGGAGAATCCCATGTCAAAATGTCATTGAGAGAAGGTGTAAAAAAAATTCTAAAGAGGAATTTTACTCTGAGAGACAAAAAGGTCTACAAGAAGAGAGACATGTGCAGCAGATACCTTGATGACGAGGGTTTACATAGTGGAGAGAGAGAGACATCTAGAGGCAGTGACAAAAAAGAGAGGGCTCACAAAGAAGAGGTCTAACCTCTAACACGTGCTCATCGTCCAGCTCGCTGAAGATCGTCCCGGACACCTGGTTGGATTTGAGGGCCTGCCAGTTGAACAAAGGCATGCGGTACTTGGTCTGAATAGGCGTCTTTTTTCTACAGCCTAGAAGAAAGGAGAAGAAACAATTCACTGTAACAATACAACAAAAGATTTTTGTGTACTTGCTTGATGTAATTTACTTTTTGGTGTACCCACTTTCCCTCAACCTGCCACATCTACTTCTACTTTAGTTAGTGATTTCCGACATTTCCCAGAATGACTTTCAACAACCCCTAGAGAATGGGCGTGAACTTGATGCATTCAGCTGTTGGGTATACGTGTAGGTGGAGAGAGCAATAGCGATATCAATATAATAGCGATATCAATAGCGAGAGAAGAGCAAGAGAGTGAGAGTCATGCCCCTTACTGAAAATGCAACATCTTGTGACTACATTGCATTCTGGTCTATTGAGGCTACTGTCAGTGGAGAAATTGGTATCTCTGCCTCTTCTACGATGGATTTCTCCCTGTATCATGGTTGAACGTCGGTGCAAAATGGTGAGTCTTTGATTCTGAGGGGCTGACACCAAAACCTGCTGTTTGCCATGACATCATGTTGTCTATGTTTGGCCAGTTATCTGCAGGAATAAGAACAATACACCACCAAACAACAAAGTGGGCCCAGGAAAGCAAGGCACATCATCAATAGCTGCTTTTGAAGTGTTTTAGGGTGGATTTTTTCATCCAGTTGTTACCTAGAATAATGTGACAGTTTCAGGATTTAGGTCAGATAAGAGTAATCAGTGCCTCTGAAATTAAACCACTTGAATGTGCTGCACTAGCAACAACGTATTCCTGCTCCACCTTCTTTAAAACCCCTGCTCTGACGGCAAGCTCACCTGAGCGTCCATCAATCACACCCCCAGACGGCAGGGGTGCACCACCAGGTGCCAAGGGTGGTGCAGGAGGAGGAGGAGGCGGTCCAGGTGAGCCTGGGGGAGGCGGAGGAGGAGGAGGAGGAGGAGGTGGTCCAGGTGAGCCTGGGGGAGGCGGAGGAGGAGGAGGTGGTCCAGTTGAGCCTGGGGGAGGCGGAGGAGGAGGAGGAGGAGCTTGTACAGCCGCTGACTGTAAGGGAGCTGCTGGAAGGGAAGCCAGCGACTCTGTGGAGGTGGGAGGAGCCTCAGGGCCATCCACTGCATCAGCTTCTTCTTTCACTATCCACACAGGGGAGAAACAATATAGTTGTCTAGCTGTTAGATAATCGGCGAAAGTGTGTGAAACACATGCAGACCTTAATATTAGCACTAACCACCAGCCAAATGTTGGTACATTTTCTCTGTGGCTTCTCTGTGGCTTGTCAGTTCTACACGCCACTTTGGCATGGAATAAACGTGTGTTCGATCAGTTCAATCGACACTGATACCCATTCTAACATAACATTCTGAATCCGCTAGCAGATTCATACCCTGAACACATGACTTACTGTATTCCTCTTACAGTTACTGATCTAACAGATAGCTCGTTACTTGCGTTACATTCTTTAGCCTTTTGACCTCTTCATTGGTGTAATATCTATCGAAAGATTCCTCATGTCTTATCCTGCCTTCAAGTCATGTCGGAAACATCGGAATTATGAGTAGAGCGCACATGAACGAGCCAACAAATACGACTCGGAAAGTCTGAAGTTAATGCTAAAC
>OMLI01087178.1:0-10193 GCA_900302605.1 Rondeletia loricata
TATCGTACCAAGAAGTGCATGCATAGTCAAATGGCATTGTACCAGGGCCCCTGCCAAAGCTCGCAAAGCCATCATATCCAGGAATCTAGAATTTCTGGCCAGAAATTTGATTATTTGGTTCACCCTGGTTACAACCTTTTGGGACATGCTCTACCCAGAGAGAGTGTTGTCTATCACACAACCTAGGTAGTTCACAGTCTCCTTGTCAGTGACAACAGAGCTGCCCAGTTCCACCTTGAATCCGGGATATTTTTTCAATTTACATGTGGTTGCAAACAAGATTGATTCGGTTTTACCAAGATGGAGGGACAATCGGTTATCAGAAAGCCAGTGATTGACCTTTTGCAACTCAATGCTTAAACTCCTCTCTATCACTGATTTGTCTTTGTCTGAAACCATCAAAGCAGAGTCATCAGCATAGAGAAGGAGGTCATATGAGCAGGCAGACTGCATGTCATTGATGTAAAGCAGGAAGAAAAGGGGACCAAGCATGCTACCCTGGGGGACCCCACATTCTATGGCCTTGTGTTGTGATGCTGTCCCACCCACTTCCACCAGTTGTTTCCTTCCCCTCAAGTAGGAGCCAACCCAGCTAATGGCCATATCATTGAAGCCTATTGCTTTCAATTTCATTAGGAGGATGGAATTGTCCACGGTGTCGAAGGCCTTTTGTAGATCTAGCATTACCATGTCACAGAATTTGCCGCTATCTATCTCGTTTTTAATGTGATCAGTTAAAAACAGTAAACAAGAGTCAGTGGAGTGGGATTTTCTAAAACCAGATTGAAATTCATAAAGCAAGTCGTGGGATGCAATGTACATGTCAATTTGTTTGTACATAATCTTTTCAATTACTTTTGAGATGACACACAAAATGGAGACGGTCGGTAGTTACCATGGTCCAGCTTACTACCTTTCTTATATAGAGGGATTACCCTGGCAAGCTTAAACTCCCTCGGAAACTTCCCTGACTCAATAGAAAGATTTACAATATGAATTATACAGGGGGTTTTAACGTGAGCTGCATCCCTAAGAAATCTGGCAGGGACATTGTCAACACCTGTCGCTTTTGTCGGGTTGAGCTCCAATAGCCTTTTAAGCACGGTCTCCTCTGACACTTTTTGAAAGGAGAAAGCATCTGTCTGAACCCCTTGCTTGGAGTAGAACTGTTGGATGTGGGCTTCTCCAAATCGATCTGTTTGCCTGGGCAACTTTGAAACCAGATTTTTGGCCACAGATGAGAAAAAACTGTTCAAGCTGTTAGCCTCCGTTTTGTCCGATGTAGTTTTACCATCTATTTTCAGGCTAATGTTACCGGTTTTGGTGTTTAATCTATTACTGTATCCCAACTGTTTCAGTGTTTTCCACAATTTGCTGGGATTGTTCCTGTTCTCGACTAATTTGTCATTGAAGTAGGATTTTTTAGCATCATCTATCAACCTGCTCACTTAATTTCTCAGTTTCTTGAAATCAGTCCATCATTGCTCTTCCTTTAACTTCCTAAATTTCATAAAACATGCATTTCTCATCTTGATGGCTTTTAAAATGTCATCGTTTATCCATGGTTCAGTTCTTTCTTTAATCCTAACCACCTTCTCAGGTGCCAGCTTGTTAACAGCCTCTAAAAACATGGATTTAAAAAGCCCCCAGGCTTTATCAATCTCGTCACAATGCAGAATAGGGGTCCAAACCAATTTACTAAGGTAATCAATGAAAATGTCCTTTCTATACTGCTACTATAGCTGGCCAGCAGCAACAGCCCCATCTCCATGACCTCCAGAATACATGGAGCCTCATTTACTGGCAGGGGTGGACACCTTGGGCTGGGTTTGTGTTTGTGTGTGTGTGCATTACAGAGATATGAATATGGCTTGTTGCACAACGTGCAAGTCTATCACTTTTCGTGTTGCAAGGCATTATTGCTTGTCTTTGCACCATAGAACATCAAGCCTATTTTATTAGAGGCCTATGTGAGACAAAAACACAAGGCCAAATATTTTCCTCATATCAACATCCAAAGAGTCCAAACAGTCATCAGCCGGAGAGTGACAGGCGAGGTGGTGAAAGGAGTCTGAGAGCATCAGAATGGAATGATGTATTGGACTGCAGATGGAAGCTGTGTGTGTGTGTGTGTGTGTGTGTTGCGTGTGTAATAAGACTGTAGTCTCTCAAGCCAGCATATCTCTTCCACAATCTTCGAATGCTCCAGAGACAAGTCTGTAATTCAGCCCGTTAACATTTGAGAAGAGGAAGCTGTCATCTTCCACCGGAAAAGCTCTTCAGACCGGAAGGTATTTCAACCAATCACGACACAGTGTTCACGGAAATGTATTCCCCTTGGAAACATAACCGAGGCGATTGCAATGCTAGCTGTGCATGCCTATTTTAAACCCGATCCTAGCATGGAACATACGCCGACGAAACCGGTGAAAGAAGACACCGAAAATATATTTTCTAATTTCCATTTCTGCTCAGCAGCTAGCTAGCTAGGCTTCGACTAATTTGTTTCCCAGTTGGAGTTATTTAAGTGACTGCACAGGGGATACGGCAGTGGGGAAATGACCGGACATCCGCTTTATTTACTACTCACTTTCAGAGCTGCTGAATTACAGACGGGTAACGTTAGGTGGAAGCATTTGGAAATTGCGGGAGCCAACGCGTCTGTCTTGAGAGACTAATAAGACTGTAATGGTTGTAGAGATGCACTCAGAGCAGTGCAGCTTCCCATGTTCTCATGACCCTGAGATTTTATTTGACTCTCAGCAAGAGAGGAGGAGAATTTGCTGCTGCAGATCAATGACAGAGCCCCCCTCCCCCCTCCCAACCTCCACGCCAGATACATATGGTCATCTCCTCACTCTGGACTTTATGATGTTGTCTGTCTGGCACCAGCTTAAGAGTGCTGGGGCCTGTTGTGAGGTAGGGCCCAGATAGATAGGAACCAGCTGCTCACCTCCTCTCCGTTAGGGCTCTATTTTCGTGAAGCAATGGCGCATGGTGCAAAGCGCAGCATGGCAACTGATGTTTGGTCATTTCTTGGTCAGTTGGAATCGGAGTGGGATTAGGAGGAATACATTATCAGTAGCTGTGTTAGGGGCTTTTGTCATCATGACCAATCAAATCACCTCTTTTCCTTCCCTTTAAAAGCAGTGCACTCTGCACTCTGACAATTTGGAGAGAACAGTCCAGAGTGGATCTGCCACAAAAGCTTCTCCCAAGAGGAAACTGATGTCTTTGTGTGGGAGGTGCAGAACCGCCACGATCGAATATATGGCACCTTAAATTCAATTAGATTGGGAGGAGAAAACACATTTGGTTACTGTGTTACTCTGGTCCTTGGAGAACTGTTGCCCAATGTAGGAAATGGTTCAGTGATATTAGGTGAAGAAGAGCCAAACAGAATTTGGTGGTGAACCACAGGGACAGTTTGGCTATGGGAGCAGGGGAGCATCCACCAACCAGGCCCTGACATCTATAGAGGACGGCTCTGCCTCCACAATCCCCACTCCGTGCATCATGGTGCATTCTGACAGCTCTATGTTGGATGACAATCATTCACACCACAGCCACATGTGTATTATAGTGAAATATTTGAATATAATAGAAAAGTTTTGTATCTTATTTTTTCCTGCTTGAGGGATTTATATCAAAGTCAAATTGGCCAACATATCATCCACAAAAAGGGTGGGAACGCTTTTGAATAGGATCTGTTCATGTGCGCATCGCTTGGTAAAGCCACAATAGCACAGAACAAGACTGCGCCTTACGCTATGCGCTTTTGACCTTGTCTGAGCAGGCGGGCGGCGCAAGTGCAAAGTTCACGGCGAGTCACCAAAATACCAAACAGGTGCAGGCGAGAAAATGCCACTTTGCCGTAACTTTGCCACGCCATAACACTCCCAGTTCCTCTTGTCTATATGGATGCCCAATTATGACCATGTCTGACCATCGTTCTCCCATTGCTCTGTTGTGACACCAGCCCTTCGTGCTCTCCCAAGGCCCCACAATAAACACTCACACAGCTCAGTGTTGACTCACAGCCCCGCCGCCCCTCGCACCATCAGCCTGGGGCCTGGGATTGAGAGCCCTGCCCTCTTACCCTCCCAGCAGCCCAGCACTACACACAATAGCAGCTTGTTCTACCGCACGATGGGAAGTTGTGGGAGATGCTGCCGTCACCCCAATAAAGAGTCCAGGGAGGGAGCTCAATTACTCCGGGGCATTTTTGTCTGCTTGTAAAAATCAGCAAATATTTAAGAAGAGGCCAGACGCTGTAATTAGCCGTTTCTGTGAGGGGCGTTGTTTTATTTTTACTCACCGGCCTTCGGAGGGGCAGCGGTTGTCTTTGGCTCTGCTTGCTGCACTCATTTAGATTTAGTGGTCATAATACAAAAGGGGAAAACTGGGTTTTTTCTGCACTAGAGCGTCAGCCGCAACTGTGCCACGAAGGCTGCACTCAGCCCTGCCATGATGCCGTACACAGGGCCTGTGAGAAAGGCTCTGTGTGTGTGCGTGTGCGTGTGCGTGCGTGTGTGTGCGTTTGTACGTGTGTGTGCATTTGTGTGTATTCATTGGACCCGATCTTTGTTCTAAAGCTTCAATTCACTACCGTGCCCATAAATTCTCTGCAGCTATGCCTTGTCTTTATTAAGGCATGACCAGGGACGGAAATCGTCTGTGGTCACACTCTTGCCAACCTCCCACCCCAGCAAACCTATAGAAATGTGACGGCTTTACCATGTGTGATTACTCATGCTCTTGTGATGTTCTTGCTCGGGTGTGCACACATTACAGGACAGGTTGACCTCCGTAGTGGATGAGGTCAAGACAGGTCGTTGATGAGATGACAGATAAAACACACAAACACGCTTCCCTGTAAAGAAATACCCTCACCTCATCCTTGTCCCGTCATGTGTTAAATAACTTCTGCATATGGGTCCAATCAGACTAGGGGTTGCCCAGGGAATAGGAGAGACGTGTGGGCTGCAGAGGGTGAGCACACAGTCACTGATTGCTATAGGCTTGTGGCCCACCACCATGTGCTCCATATTAGCACATGGCACAGAGACCCCCACTTAACCCACCTGATCCCCCCCACATCACCGGATCCAGGAAGGAGATCCTCCTGGGTCAGACCATTAGGAGGGGTGCCTAATGGTCTGGGTCGCCCCATAGGCTCAGCACCTCTCGTCTAAACTGAACTCCTCACCCTCTTCCGCACCTCTGTTCCTCCCTCCAGGCAGTTTACAGCCCCGCATGTGTCCTGACGTAACCGATTAAGACATGGAAAGAGGAGGAAAGGCAACAACTTCCTACTGGTGTGAGACAAGACTAGCGCTTGGCGGAGCTACCCCATCATGCATTATTCAGTGTTTCCCACAAGCCATTATTGCTGTGATTAGCATGCTAACTCTCTCCCTGGATATAGACAGATCTAATTGGCCGGTAAATTACTACCAACGTCTGATACACAGAAAAAGCAAAGGCCATTAAAGACTTTTTGGCCCAGGCGCTCTCATTCCTCCCTGAGATGATAGCTTGATCGCATCGCTGCAGTACGCTAGCTAGCTACACATGTGGTGCGCAACACGTTTTGTTCCATGTTTCAGATGAATGAAAAGCTGACCGCAGACGCTGATTATTTCATGTAGCAGCTGAGAGCTTCCATTACCTTCCTCAGAGACCCCAGCTGGCTGCCGCTGTCATTCCAGCGTTCCAAACCCCCCTTAAGCTCTCATACACGGATATACAATACACTTCACCTGACTATGGTGTCCTGATTGAGCTGCGGGAATATTCTTGTCCGATGTGTTTCATGAATCACACGTGATTTGTCACAGTATCCAAAGGACACAGTATTCATAACTATGTCACTTCAGTATTTCCGTTCTCAGCTGCAAAATGCAAATCTCATGGGTTGGCGGTTTTGTCATGGGTTGGCGGTTTTCAGTACGTGTCCCGGTGCCATCCATTCTCTTCTCATTTTGCGGCCATTTGAGCCCACGAGTCTATTACAATTTGGCTTCTTTTGGGCATTTTCTGTATAAGGTTGTACAAATGACAAAGACAATTCTGTCTCAGGCAGTTTTATTAGCTTGTGGGAGCCCATGTCTCTGACCCCTGAGGCATGTTGGAGAAGTGGCCATGTCAGGACAGGAACACTGACGGAGGACTTGTCCCCTGCCAAGCCTGAGAATGCAGTTGTCTGTGTTGGAATCAAATGGGCTTGTGGTTTCTCTGGAACACGTTGCTCCTTTCTTTAAATGATACAGGACTTATGAGCGCTCAGAGGCTAAATAAAATGCTTCTAGACAATGTGCAAATGTCATTGCTTTCCACTCTCTATGAACCACTTTGTTTTGAATGTCTGAGGCAAGTATGGTGTTGTTTAATGTCATTGCTCAGAATGTAAATGTAATGTCAATGTGAAACTTATTTGTTTGTAGTGTCTGTGTAGTTTCCTGTTTGAAAGAGTCTCTTTCAATCACTGAGAGTTTCTAGAGTTGATTCTTTAATCGTGGAAACAACGTTGTTATGAAACTGAAAATATACTTTATGATACTTTAAGATATAGAGGTGTTTCCTCTAGTCATATTAATACCACCCATGTCAAATGACAGGCCTGTATGTCATAATGTTCCTAACTTGATGACTTGCAGAAAATACAGAAGCCGTGGCTTAACTACAGCCCTGGCTGATTAGTGTTTGCTGATTCAGTATTTTCTTTATGTCTAAGTTGAAAAGAACCCTCACAGCATGCGGTTGCTAGCATAAGTTGTTGATCAAATTCCCTATAAATTTCCCTTCAAAGGTTCCTAGACCAGACATAGATTGAAACTGCTGAGTATGCCATTTTGTATGGACCTTTATGCTCTTTAGAACAAGCAAGCGTGTTTTCAACTCACTAAACATGTACAGTTCAGTAGAGTTGGAAAACAGAGATTGGTGGTTATGTCACCAGACCCGGTGACTTGTCAAAATACAGGCAGGTTAACATTGACCAGTGGTTGATCAAACTGACCAGAGAACAGACACAGATGACTGAATTGTGATCATCAAACTCTCTGTTTGTTTTTTAAACGATTATAATCAGCCTTGCCCTTCAACGGTATCTGTCTCTGGCCCCTGCACTGTACACGAGATGCCAAGAAATACTAAATTATGTATGTAAGAAATTGCTAACAAATGTTGCCTTTAAACTGCGAGTGGTAATCAATCAGCACTAGTGTTATATGGTTCAGTTCAGTATTAACAGCCTCAACTTACATGTCTCTCTCTCTTCACGTGTGCTGAGATATACACTTAGCACGGTCTTTCCCCAGTTTGATTAAACTTACTGCCATGCAAGCAAGGAACTACTGTGGGTTGCCATCAAAATAGGTTTGAACTGAGCAGTGTGGAACGAAAATCAGTTCATGCCAAACCTAAATGTGGCTTGTGTGAATGCTGTGGCCCCACCAAGGCTGTAAACTACTCTGTCTCTTACATAATCCCAGTATCCTAATGAACAACATGTCACTTCTCACTCCATTGACCCTACCAAAGGTCATTCATTCTGAAGCTTTCCAGATGCATGCTATACTCCAATACACTGTGTTCATGCAGAGAGGAAGTAATCTCCTACAAACTCACTGCGTTGATTGACAACCATCAGTATAATGGACTAAACTGAATTATCTGGCTGCCCTCGAAGTTTGAAAACCCTCCAAATGATCGGTCCTATCTACGCACCGCCTCTGACATGTTATGATGGCGGTGATTGCTGTTATTACTGTAAGTTCAGAGCGGTAGTAGTGTTTATTTTAGTAATGCAGCACAGTCTTTAGCGGGCCAATTCTACGAAGCGGTCCGTCTTGAAGCGCGACGTTGTAATGTAAGATGTAATGCGATCATGTGCTCGCCGTTGTTTCCTCTGGCCTCTCAGATACTGATGAGTGTGTCAACGAGACCATCTGTGGCAACCACGGCTTCTGTGAGAACACGGACGGCTCCTTCCGCTGCCAGTGTGACCAAGGCTACACCAACCCACCAGGAGATACGAGCAGATGTGTCGGTGTGTAGCTGCGCTCCAATAAACATGTAGCACATTCCTTCAGATATCCACCATTTGAAAAAAAGTGACATATGGTACTTTTTACGGGATAGTAGGTAACTAATGATTGTTTTCCCTTAATTTGTATATGTAATGAGGAATAGATCTCGTAATTTTCCATGATTTTTTATGACGTACCCCATGCGTACCTGTGTGTACGTGCACGATCCTTTATATTGACCTTACCCCTTTCCCCCCCCTCCTCTCCTGTCTTTCTCAGACGTGAACGAGTGTGAGATGAGCTTGGCGCTGTGCGGGGAGGCCCTGTGTGAGAACTTTGACGGCAGCTTCCTGTGCATCTGCCCCAGCGACAATGAGGAATTTGATCCCCGCACCAGCCAGTGCCGCTCCCTGGGTAATACAGCAGGAACAGCGGGACTTAACTCTCCATCCCGTCGTTGGGAGACGGAGCTTTCCCTGCTTCAATGAGCCGTCTCTCATTATCCAAACAACAGGCTAACGAGGTGGATACGGGACGTGGAGTTCCTCCACACAGGCCCATACAGTATCCGTTGACCTGCGGAGGTTGTCTCCGTTTGTTTTATAGTCTAGGATTATAGTTGGGTGGATTGCCTAAAAAACCTAATTTATATTAGCCCAGTTCCTCGTACAAATGAGGTAGAAACTCCTCCATCAGAGCTCCATGATTTCCCCACCAAGACAAACAAGGATGAGGTTTAGCTATTGGCAGCTAGCACCATGGACACATTGCTCTCTTCTACACTTACATGATCTCAAGTGTGGAGGTCACTGACATGCGTAAGACAACCTCAAAATGAAGGGAGAAGCCCTTTTAGTCGTGGAGGTACCGTCACATCTCCAGCCTGATCTGCGTATGTGTACATGAATGGGGCATATTTACATGATTAAGCGGCGCGCCCTCAGCGGGGATGTTTTTTCTTCTGCCTGGGCACTAAACCCCAGCTATGCCTTTGTGTACCTTTTCGCCACATTCCGCTGTTTGCTTTCGACGTGCGTTAATCAATCATGTGAGAGTGAATGGTGTGTTGACTCACATGCCAGTGTTTCCATTTGGCTAAGCCAGCAGCTTAAGGGTGAATGCCTGAGCCCATGCCTTTGGACAAATGAGCAGGCTCAGCAGTGGCAGGCGAGGGTATGCTGGAGGCATGTGGACACTATTACTGTGTAATAACATGCTACTGAAGTGTTATGGTGTTAGGTCTGTGGTAAGCAGGCTGGCGTAGTGAGTAGGGAGGCCTCTCTTCAAACAACCCTGGGTTCAAGCCCCTGTATCAGCAAGCATCCGCCCTGCTGAAGTGTCCTTGAGCAAGACACTGAATCCTGTGCTTTTCTGTAGCTGACCCTGACCTCTGACCTCCCTGTGGAGGCGGGCAGGTGAAAAGAGAACTTTCCTATAGGGATCAATGAAGTATCACATCATCACACTATTGTATTATTAGTAGTAGTAGCAGTAGTATCTGATACATCAAATTAATTACTATACAGATAAAAAACATACTTTGTGTGTTGGCCTAGGTAATGCAGTTTTCCCTAATTAACTGATTTCCTTTGTTCATTTACAGTTGATATCACCCCTAAGCCCGCTCCTCCACTTCCTCCATCTGCTCCCTCAGCGGAGGAGAGGAAGGAGTGTTACTACAACCTGAATGACGCCAACTTCTGTGACAACGTCTTGTCTCGTAACACCACCAAGCAGGAGTGCTGCTGCACGGTGGGGGCCGGCTGGGGTGACAACTGTGAGATCCACGCCTGTCCCGTCCCAGGAAGAGGTACAGTAGGAGACTGATGCTCTGTGATGATAGTCTGGTACAATAATCACTAACCCAACATGGAGAAAGCAAGTGGCGACTGATCATTCCACGCATGTTATTGTATGTGATTGGCAGTTCGGTTTATAAATTCTTGCCAGATCAATTATATCGTCTCTTTCTCTAACGAAGCCATTTTTATTCTCCAGCGGATTACAACCAGTTGTGCCCTCATGGCAGCGGACTTCTGCCCCTGACTGTGTCCTCGCCACAAAACCTGGAAGAACAGCACCATTACAAAGGTACTTCAGCAGTCATCACTCTCTTTTGCTCTCTCTCTCTCTCTCTCTCTCCCTCTCTCCTCCTTTCCT
>OMLI01087195.1:0-14886 GCA_900302605.1 Rondeletia loricata
TAGGACTTTAAAGGAACTTCCTTGATAACATTAAATAATGAATATAGAGGGCTACATACATTCAAAACAGCAGCTTAGCTTAACAGCCAACATGCAACATCCCCATCAACTGCATGTTCGCAGCATATATAAAAAAATAAAAAAAGTTAGACATTTTTTTCCAAAAAATGTATAAAAAACAAATCGATATTAGGATTTGCAGAATCGATTCATAATCGGGAAAATTATAATCGCGATGTATTGGTGTATCGATTTTTTTGCCCAGCCCTAGTATATATGATGTGGTCCTGTTTAGCCCAATAGGGAGAACATGGCACTAACGTTGCCAGGTTTAGGGGTTCGCTTACCATGGGGGTCAACCATCCTGAAAGTGTGTATTCATTCAAAAGGTTTATTCACTGAACAATATACCTCAAAGGAGTGCATCTGGCTTGGATTTTATGATGGAACCACAAGTGTTCACCCAGCCACTTGCTTTATATTCACAGTTAGAGCAAATGAGAAGTTGAAGGTGATTCATGTTGATGTTGAAAAGGTTTGTTTAGTGTGTATATTCATTGTTCCTGTCCCTCCCCACGCCCCAGCTTCCCGCTTTAACTTGGAGACAGAGTGGAAAAACAACTACCCCCGTCTGAGAGAGCTGGACAGGGTGAGAAACACACACAGGAATCATACTAAAACACGCTCTTCCATCCCAGTTCTCAATAACACAAACCAAAGTATGAAGAAAAAATAGAGGTAGCACATTGATGGATCTACTCAAATTTATATATAAAGTGCTTTCAACAGCTAGGTTTGTCACAAAAATCTTTATGGAAAACAAAGAATAGAAATTGAGATAAGAACACAAGAGATTATAAAACAAGATAGAGAGCAAGTGCACACTTTGAAAGTCTATCATTGGGGTATAATAGCAATACAAATATGCCTTTATTTTGCCTTTCTGCAGAATGAACTCTTTGAAAAGGCCAAAAATGAAATCTTGGATGAAGTCATTAGTTTGAGTCAAGTGACCCCAAAACACTGGTAAGTTAATGGTGTATCTATTATGTCTTGTTGCTACTATATTGTTATATCCATTACTTGAGTGCAGCTGTGGCTTTGACCCTTTCGCTCCTTACTGCTGTTTGCTTGTAAGCGAGCCGGGGGGAAACCGCACCAGTGTTTATAATTTACAAATAACTGCTCTAAACAAACTGGTCGTGTCAGCCAAATGCCTGAAATGTAAATGTAATTTGTAATTGGTCTTTTCTGAGATGCCTCCTTATGAGGATCCAACTGCATAACATCATCTAACAATGCTGTAGTGCTGTACCTGAAGGCAATTAGATTTGAAATGTTTCAGCACTCAACCAGCTATGAGGTGGAGGCTATTTTAAGCGCAAGCTGCAAGTCTTTCCGTGGGTGCATGTACTCGTGCATGAATATATAGTTATACTCCACCCCCCATGAGGAAAACCTCGCTAAATGATATGTATGCATGGTGTTGTGGCCATCCCCAGTGTGCATGCCATCAGTTCTCCCGGATCGATGCTCTGATGAATGGCCCATGGACGGGGACAGGGGTGGCCCTGTTAGCCAGCCAGCGCTATTGGAGATAGCGCCTATCGACAGCAAGGAGCGCTAGCCTGAACAAAAGGGGAGCCACATGAAATATGAGCGTGCGTTTATGATAAATGAGAGAGGCTTAACACTGCTCTGGTCTCAGGGGGATTTAGGGAGGGTTTTGTCCCATTGTCACACTGTTGTGGTCAGAGAGTGAGAGTGGGAAGGCTGTTAGCTGCTAACAGGCTCATACTGGAGCTGTATTGGAATCTACAGTCAAGTGCAATCTCAATAGCACTGACTGTACACAAGTGAAAGCAGCTCGATAGCCAAGAGCCCCACTGGATCACTTAACTGAACAGAGCCGGACAGCTGAAGGCAACTTTCCTTAGAGCACTTTCACCTGTTAGATCTTCTCAAATCCGAACCTAAAAATAAAATGTTAACAAAATGTATCTACGCTGTTGAGAGGTTGTACCACCTTCAGCGTGTTATCCAATCAAAAGATTCCTCCTTCACTCCAGTTAGACTAAATTGGTGTGACCTGACCTTTGACCCCTCCCAGGGAGGCCATCCTGCAGAAGAAGCTGTGGGAGCGTGTTTCCACCCATGTGATTGAGAACATCTACCTGCCTGCTGCCCAGACGATGAACTCGGGCACCTTCAACACCACCGTGGACATCAAGCTCAAACAGTGGACCGACAAGCAGCTTCCACACAAAGCACTGGAGGTAAAGCAGACTGCCTGTCTTTATACAACTGGTCAAATCATAATTCTAATTGGTAAAATGAGAGGTTGGTTATTCAATAAATCAAATCTCCTAAGGTTTTTCCAAATTTGAATTGGTGCATGATTTTGTTCATTTTTTTGTCCATATATTTCTCTCAAATGTAGATTATGATATTGCCAAAATTGTGTTGTTACTAAATGATGTGTGTCATTCGACTTTGTTCCATAATTTAGCATTGTTATATACTCTTAATGGTTCACCTGCTGTAACACAAACTGCTGAGCTTGTAAGGAATGATAAATGATTTAACAAAAGTGAACTGCCTGTTCTGAGCACTTACATTCAGCAGGCCATGGTGTTGTGTTGATATGAGCTGCCCCCGATATACTCTGCCCCCCACCCCCATCAGGTTGCCTGGGAGACGCTGCAGGAGGAGTTTGCCCGCTTCATGGCTGAATACAAAGGCAAAGACCAGGACGACATTTTCGACAAGCTGAAGGAAGCCGTGAAGGACGAGAGCGTCAAGAGGCACAAGTGGAATGAGAGGGCCATGGACAGCCTGGTAAACACACAGTCAAGCCACTCTCCCTGGACAGCGAGGATGCACAAACTGATTTTTTTTACTTCCCTTATCAGAAGCACTTTAGTCATCAAGTACCACAAATGTACAGGAATTGGCCTCGCTGACATCAGTGCAGAGACATATTGACAACTTGGAGAGTTTTACCATACATACTAACACATTTGGTACAAAGATAACAGGACTTCATATACATTGCATTGTCAGTAGAATATATATATCTCACTCTTCATATAGATTGTAGTGTGAATATTCAGTAGCCATGTGCATTCAAGGAGCATAGCATACTATATTGTTGCACCAGTAGGCCATTCTCCAGCTTACAAAATAATTTGCGTGCGTAATACCTGTTAAATGCCTAACCAAAACATGTTGTTTTAATATTCTTGTTTTCTTGTTTTGCATACTGATACTACCTGTAAAGGCTATATCTGTAGCAATAAGAAATGTCCCTCTTGTCATAAATTGGATTCCTTGGATTCCTCCGATGTCACAGTATTTCAAGTTGCAAACGCCCCTCAAGCTAACCAATGAGACTCAATAAGCCTGAAGCCTGGATGTAAATAAAAATAATAGTTGTAAACAGTTAGCAGTTCAACACATTGAGAGGCATGTCGGGCTAATACTGCAATTTGTGAGAGCTCCAGGCTTACTTAGATTAGCTGAAACTCTAAGGATCCCCTGTGGGGAAATTGGGCCATCAAATAAGAATATAATATAAATAAGAATAGAGCAAATGGGAGTTATAATGATAATACGCTTTATTTATATAGCACTTTTTGAAACACAGTTACAAAGTGCTTTACAGTCAAAATAAAAGAAAGTCCAAAGACAACAATAACTGCTAAAAGAGAGAACGTAAAATAACAACAATAAGATGGAACAATAAAAGGCAAAAACAGCATAAAAAGCAACATAAAAAAGTATAAGCAAGGATCCTAAACAGACATAAAAAATGGGAAATAAAATGGTGACATAAAAGCAGGACATACACATACGCATTCTGACATAAAGTAGAAATGTATGGAAAAAGAGGATGTGCAAAATAGCAGCACTAGTCTCAGTAGCAGCAGAACCTGCATGACCCATGTTTAAATGAGTATTTTCATAGTCAAATTAAGATTTGACTGTGTATCAACATGTAAATGTAGTAATTTAATTAATTACCCGTAATAGTGGTATAATGTAGAATTGGTTAAACAGCAGTATACCTGCAGTATTTCCCCTGGTGCACTTTTCCTAGCTTTGATTTGGCCTGAGAATCAGTTGCATTGCCATGTCGTGGCCCCTTGCGGATAATGTGGTTTTCTTTTTTACCTGTGTGTGTGTGTGTGTGTGTGTGTGTATACACGCATGTGTGTGTCAGAGGGTGATCCAGCACAATGCCCTAGAAGACAATTCCATCACACACAAGGCCCAGTGGGATGCAGCCATCCAGTTCATGGAGGAAACCCTGCAGTCACGCCTCAAAGACAGTACGTTAGCCATGATGGCTCCATACAACATCACTTACCCAGTGCTCTACTCGACCTCCCGCTCTCTCTTAACTATGTGATACCCTATCTTGACAATGTTTTGGAGTCCTGTGTAGCTCAGTGGGTAGAGTATGGCACTAACACTGCCAGGGTTAGGGGTTCCTACTGGAGCCACAAATGCTAGTAATGTATGCATCATGAAAGTGTAAGGTCCTTTGGATAAAAGCGGCCACCAAATGGCATATGTATTTCATTTTCTCTCTCTATCCTTTCCTCCTCACTTTCTCTTTCTCTCTCCCTCACTCCTTGTAGCCGAGTCAGTAATCGGCGACATGGTGGGTCCAGACTGGAAGCAGAGGTGGCTGAACTGGAAGAACCGTACACCAGAACAGGTCAGAGTTCAAGTCTACCAAAGACTTCCACTTGTACTGCCAGTTATAGCGCTGCTGTTTTCACACGGTTCACGCTAAAGTTGCAGCATAACCAAATTTTAATGACTATCCAGAAGGTATTTTGGTCAAAAAGCTCAACTTTACTCTAGAACCTCTTCTACAAGGAAGATAGTCAGGGCAGGAAACATAACTCTTTTGTCCTTTGATTGCAGTGACCAGTGCATTGTGAGATTCACCAGCCACTCTCACTATTTTACCAGCCAGCTAGATTTTTTGAGTAGAACAGGACCTCCAAATTATGGTTTGCTACCCACTGAAGTGGCTCATACAATGGACAAACTTACCAGCCATAGACAATAATTTACTTGCTGGTGAATGTGGCTGGTGTTAATTTCCCCACCCTGGTTACAGTACTACTGCATAATAGGGTACCGAAGACCAGCTCCTCCAATCCTCATCTTCTCTAACCACAGTCCCATATCCAGTCCCACAATGTTAGTTCCTCCTTATCTCTCCCCTGCCAGATCAGTGTAGTCCCAACATACACCCAACCTGTTGTTTTCCCAGGCACCACAGAGACTTACATTAGCCACTTCTGGTGTAATACCAGTAGTCAAGCTAGAGCAGATCCCCATAGACATTAGATCCAAGAGCTTGATATAAGCAGACAATCTACATTTAACACCTACCCCTTTCCCACCCTGAAGACAGTGAGTGCTCACTCGCTTCTCTTTGTTCTTACAGCACATCCGTAATGAAACCAAAACCGAGCTGGAGCGGCTGCTGAAGCTCCACGAGGACCACACAGCCTACCTGGCCAACGACGAGGTCACCACGGTCCGGAAGAACCTGGAGGGACGAGGGGTGGAAGTCGACCCGGTGCTGGTGAGATCAAAACACCCGAGTTATGTCACCTTTGCTCAAAGGCCGTGGTTACACTTGACTTGTCAATGCAATCTAAAAACTGAAAAATCAGATGACCAAATCTCTGGGCGACCACACAAGGGTTGGGCAATTGGACGAATATATTGGGGATCAGCGATAGTTGAAATTCCCTTGCTGATTTCTTGCCAATTTAAATGATCTTGATCTTTGTTAATTTAAAATGTAGTCTTGTGCAAGACGCTCAATTGGGGAAGCACATGCAGTGACAAAAATTATGTTCAAGTTGATTTAAATTGATTGAGCCTTCCTCAGGGTGTGCTGGTGTCTGTGCATGTGCTTCTCCATTTGAGTGTTTTGTGCTACTGCTTCCTATTGGGAATGCACTCACACCTGATACTCAGTTATTTTCCTTGACTGCGAGGACCAAAATACGCTTCCTTTCAAATTTAAAAGCGATGTTTCAATTGAAGCCATCACCCCTACACAGACAGCACAGTGTGTGCTGTCCACCAAATACTTATAGGCCTGCAAATTGATTCATGAATTTGATTTATGAATAGTGTTTTAACACCCATTAACTGCTGACTTGTTGACTTCCTGTCTGGTCAGATCAAGGACACGTGGCACCAGCTGTATCGCCGTCACTTCCTGCAGAAGTCTCTGTCCCACTGTAGCCTCTGCAAGAGAGGATTCTACTACTACCAGAGACACTTTGTCGACTCTGAGGTGAGGGGAGAGGATGGGTTGTCTTGATTTGGCTTTCTGTTCAACCTTCTCAACAGTATGGAAGGTTATTATGTGAAAAGCTAAGTGGTTTGGTGTTTCCCCCAGTTGGAGTGCAATGATGTGGTACTGTTCTGGAGGATCCAGAGGATGCTGGGCATCACGGCAAACACTCTCCGACAGCAACTCACCAACACTGAGGGTAAGGATAAGGATGGGGGACTGGGATATAATGGAAGACGGTATTCCAAAAGGAGATATTCACCATTTGGGGGGAAAGTGGCTACATACGTTTGCTGGCATGACAATAAATCACATTATGGTTTGGTTTTATGTTATGTTATTAAGTTATGGTTAATCTTAAGACCTTTGCTCACAGAATAGTGCTGATGAATTTTGGGTTACAAATGACATTAGCTAAATGAATGAAACATAAAACGTCGGAGCTTACAGCAGCACAAACATCCAACCGTAAGTGTGAGACAATGTCAAACAAGGTACATGGAGATGGAGTCTGGAATTCTGTCTGCCAATCTATTTGAACCCAGAATGAGTTATCATTTAGAAGGTATACATGCACTTCTAATGGTCTAAGGGATAATTTTTTTGTCCTTTTCAACTTTAGTAACTTGTAATTGATCAAATTGGCTCCTACTTTTTCCAGTATGGTCCTAAACGCACATCATGAAAATAGACAATTCCTTTCTCAACCATTTTAATGACAGTGAAATTGGATGATTGTATCGGTCAATCAGAACATTGAGAGAAAAATCCAATGCATTGTTGTTGGACTGGATATTGATCGTGTGTGTGTGTGTGTGTGTGCGTGTGCGTGTGTGTGCATCGCCTCAGTGCGTCGGCTGGAGAAGAACGTGAAGGAGGTGCTGGAGGACTTTGGGGAGGACATGGAGAAGAAGTCCCAGCTCATCACCGGCCGCAGAGTCCAGCTGGCCGAGGAGCTCAGTGAGTCTCACATACACACATTCACCAATCACACCATTCATCAAAATCTGAGGAGCACCAGGACCTCCTGCAACGGTGCGGTGCTGCACCACGTTTCCCAGCCTTGATGCTGTCAGTCATACCTGACAAACATTGATTTCTGGAAATAAGGGAGATTTTCCTGAATCTGAATCGCTTTCATTCACCAAGTACTTTGGTGCACAAGGAATCTGATTAAATTGGGGCGACACTTTACATAACTGTTTGACAATATGGGACTGACACACTAGGTGCAGGATAAAACATGGCAGGACCTCACATATAATGCTAGATAGACTTATGGTCAGTTGGTTAAATATAAACACAAGAATACACTTAGACACACGCACGAGATAACAATTTATCTGACACTCTTAGACTTAAAATGACCGAGCAGGAAGGGTTTCACCGTTTCAACAGGACCCATTAGCTGTTGCAGGGATTGAACTTGTGATTTCAATTACAGGACGGTCACTCAAACTACTACACCTCAATGCCACCCATGAACTCACTTCCACACATTCACTCTGCTCGCTGTATATGAGCTACATGTGCACACATGGCTCCATTATAGGGAGTCTCAAAGCTGCCAGTAGGTGGCAGTGGTGCTTAAGGAAAGGATGCTATTGACTAGTCTGATGTAGCAGTATTCATTCAGCCAGTGCACTAGGCTGATGCATTAGAGGCAAGTTGAAATCACTTGGATATGAACCGGTAAGTCCCTGCCGAGTTTGATTTTTAAGATTCTGGTCTCCCTGTATAATTTTAAGGGGACTTTCCCTTTAAAATCCACTGCCTTCTTTCTCTCAGACACCTTGATTCTTTATATATTCAATGGCAGTGCTGCCACGTTTTAAACAGGGTTTTGCGCATTGACATACACATGAATACATCGAAGTCTCTCTCTCTCTCTCTCTCTCTCTCTCTCGTTCTTGCTCACACACACACACACACACACACACACACCAGGGATGGGTTTTTTAAGGATTTCAGGTTTTTTGAACATAAAACTCCCATTCAATTCTAATTGGAGATTATGTTTTTTCCCCTCATTTTTGCTTATTTGTGTTCCTGATGACATCCCGCATACACACAAATATTTAGTCATTCCATAAAGTTGGATGCTTTAATTGCCACATAGGATGGGAGGTGTGGGTGTGTGTGTGTGTGTGTGTCTGACCGGTAGGAGCAGTGTGCTGGCTGTCTGCCTGTCAGGTCCAGCCGCCAGCCCTGCTCCCTGTTAACACAACCCTGCTGATTAAACACAGCACAATTTGCAGAGGGCCCACATGCCTGCAAGACAAGCCCAGACTCGCTCTATCTCTCTCTCTCTCTTTCTGTCTGTCTCACTCTCTTTCACACACACATGCACACATGAGCATGGTGACTGTTTCTTGCTCCCATCTCATTAGCATGCATTATAATGACTGGCTCTTTGGTTTTCACCCTACTTCTCCCCAAAAAGAAGATATGGCATCTCTCTCTCTGCATTTAGTAAACTGGCTTTGGCCATTTTAAATGTAAAAATGCTGTCTGAACTGCTGCTTTACCCTTTAGCTCTGCTTGTATGCATGTGAAGAGTTTGATTTCAAAAGAGATATCCACCACTTGAAAAGATTGACACCTATTTTCAAAAAGATTGCTGGCCTGAAAGTAAAGAACTTTATTGGTTACTGTTTAAGTTTAGCCTTCTTAAGGTCTTCGCGCACAAAACAGTTTTAAACATCAAAAACAGATTATATTTTTTAGGGTAGAATCATTTGTGATTTTGGAAATATTAAGAAATTGTGGTCGCAAAGTTGTTCCAACATAGATGTATTATATTTTGGAATGAACCCCTTTGTGTGTTTATTTTATTTAAGGACATTTCTGCATCATTGGATTGTGGGTAGGTAGTGGAGAACAGAGAGAGAGCGAGAACATGTGACAAAGGTCTTGAGCCGGACCTGAACACAGGTACATGGTTTTGTGTGCATCATCTCTAGTGTACATGGGTGGGATGAGGCTACCATGAGTCAGATGACCAGCATGGCTCTGAGGCTGCTGCTGGTGGTAACCAGAGACCCTGGGAGAGGATTCCTTTTGCTTTTGGCAATGACACACATACCACTGACCGCTCCCCTAGTTGTTGACCGTTAGATATGTCTGGGACAATGCCACCAGCAGCAAGTCCAGACCTGTACATCTTCACTGGTGTTTGTTTAGCTCTGCCTTTAAGTGCTGCCCCCTCAACACACTTTCACTGGTTTTTAAACCCTGTATTTATCCACAGGAAGTTGATTGGGGCATGCAGGCTCTTTTTCAGTACCACCCTGCTTTACCCAGTGAAACCACAGTCCTCTACTGTTGGCCATTGAGGAGCCTTTGGGATTAAGTGGTTGTTAAGCTCCCCTCCCATGTTTTTTGGGTGTGTGAACTGGATGGTCTGTGGGAACATTGTGTTTGTGCATCAGTGCGCTTGCTTATGTGCAAATTTTTGCATATCGGACTCAGAATCTGTTTAATATCCAAGTACAGTAAATTTACAGGAGTATGTCTTGGTATCATTGGTGCAGAGACATTGAGCTATGTATGTATAGGCTGTTTCAGCGCTGTTACTAAGTTGTGAAGGCCTTTCCCTTGGGGGAGGGCCCTACATATGTGCTAATTGTTAGCTGTCTGCTCGGTGAAGGCTCCTAATAACGCAGCTAGTGCAGTGAAGGGTTGAGGCGTCCTCAGCATTCAAAAGCATTAAAATGTCATAAATACAGGAATTACAGTTCTTAATGAAAAATACACTTGCATAACATGTTGGACATCATTTCCCTAAACATTTATTTTCCTGGTGTCCTTTTCCTTACACTGTCCATACACGTCCGTTTCAGAACTTTCATGAGCTATGCTCAATCAGGAATAGTCTGTTTTTGCCAGCATTTTGATTCTTAATTTTTATTGATAAAGCGGTCTTAAATCCAATTCCAGGTGGCATTAAAAAGGTCTTTAAAAAGTCTTACATTTGGCTTTCTGCAACCTGCAGGATACCCTGTACACACTCGTACACTAGCCATATTTTGAACCATTGCTATGTTGTGACAGGATTAAATTGGTGAAGCTTTGCCCTCTGGCCCAGAGAGATCTCATCCTGCCGTCTACTTCCTGCTGCCAGATACGCTTGGCTTTTATATACAGAATCTAATTGATGGGTGTTGCTAAGGCCTCACACACTCAAACAGCAACGCTGTAAGAGTCCTCTACATCTATTTAAACACACACACACACCCTATTGTTTCTCTAATTGATATGGGCTTCCTGCCATCCTGATAGGGGACCAGTGTTGTAAAGGGCTACAGGTGAATGAGGCTAAGCTTTGTGTGGTTGCTGTATTTGTGTGTGTGTGTCTATGTTTGGTTTGGTCGACCGAGACTCAGTTGTCGCCCTTAGAACACACACATACACACACACCCTTCATTGACTTTCTGCCTCCTTCGCTGCCAATGTAAACACACACACACTGACAGCATGTCACACAGTTGTGTACTTACAGTCTGACGAAGGCATACGTATCCAGTGTCTCTCTCACATGACCACGCGCTCATATACACACACACTCACAAAGAAAGATACACACAAACGCACACACCATCACAGTCACATACTTACTGTCTGACAAGGGCATACATATTCTGTCACACACGCACACACACAAAATCACACACTTGCATACATTTCTAGCAACAGCATCATGGATTGTCTCACATGCACACACACAAGCTTCCAGCCATCATCTGTCAGGTAGAGTTAAACAGTGACTGGCTTCACTTCCTCCTCCGTGGAGTCAGGTTTTCTGTGACACCAGCCTAGGGGAGAGGAGAGATCACACACACACACACAACACACACACACACCTCTGCTCTACTCTTCTCTCCATTCCACACACTGTCAGGAATGCCCAGACCTGCCTGGCCTTGCACATCCTATAAGACAATTCGATCCCAAACCTTCCCAAACAGGCATGACGTTCCCACTTCCCACCACCAAAGACTTGACTCTGTGGTAGATTTTTATTTTTTTATTTAACCAGGAAAGTCACATTGAGATTAAAAATCTATTTTTCAAGTGAGACCTGGCCAAGACAGGCAGCAGCAAAGGAAAGGATGTGGGAATGTGGTCGGAATATGTCATGGGATCTATAGTGTAGACACACACCTGCACGCACACTCACACTCTCACAGGCTAATAGCAGAGGTGGCTGGCAAATCTCAAACTTTTCCAGTCATTTTCACCATTATACCTGCCAAATAGTTTTTTTTTGAAAAGGATAAGACCACTGAAAGACAGCTGGTTACCTGTCAAAGTGGCTGGTAGAGTAGGCAAAATTACCAGCCACAGCCCCAATTTTCCAGCATGTGGTTGGTGTTTCCATAATTTGTGCCACAGAATAAGCTTCAATTTTTACTTCAGTAACATTACAAGCAACCAATAGTACGTGAGGGCAAGGTTCAGAGCCACAGCACCCAGGCAATAGATGTCACAAAATATTCCTGTGACCGAAGGATGATGTATGATAGAAAAGTGAAAGGAAATAAGAGCTGAGGAGAAATGGTAATTTCAAAGAACAGACAATTCTAGCACAAGAGTAAACCCCAGCACCATTCATTTTTAGATGCTGAAAAAGAAACATTTCGTAAAAGCTGTCCACATTTTTTGTAATTTATTTTGCAATATTCTGCACACAAAAAAACCTCAGTATGCCCATATCACTCAGGCCTAATATCACAGCCACGTCAACAGATTTTTTTTCTTCAACCAAAGAATTAATGTTCCACAATCGTAGCTATGTCAGTCCATCAGCTTGAGTTAGTGGGTGAGTGGAGGATCTGGGTCATTAGCTGTCTGACACTTAGCACAGGGTTTTCTGTCTAATGCAGGCTAGACCCGTGGGTGTGTGGGTCCATCACTCTAGACTGACTGCCTGGTTGACCGGCTGACTCCACGACACGCCTCAAAGCACAAAGCAAGCGTGCTTCCTTGAGGCAAAGCAAGGCTTTTTCGAGCAAGAAAGTTTATACCAAAAAGGTTTTTTTGCCAGCATTCTAGGCTCTCTCTGAAATTCTGAAGTCTCTGTGCAGGTTTGTAGTCTTCAGTTATGCATTGGCATGTCCAGTCGTTGCACTGTGGAGCGATCCCCAGAGGCTAGTTTTCATGACTCTGGTACTTGGATATTGAGCTGCATTTGCGTGTACCTTTTTACATTGTTAGCTCCAGAGAGACTTCCAATTACTGGGCAGGCAGGGGGTTCAGGGTCTAGTAGCATTGGGCTTTTGGACAAATACATCAGGGAATCAGAGATGGACTGAATACCATCATCAGTGGAAATTCCCTTGCCGATTTGTTTTGCCAATTTTAAATTAACTTGATCTTTTGTAATTTAAAATGTAGCCAAGTGCAAGACACTCAAATTGGCGAAGTACAGTCGGGGACAAAAATTATGCTTTAAATGTCTTTAAAGGTAGCACAGAAGAGAGCCTAAACACACCCAACAACTCACAGAGACAGAGAGTTCCTCAGTTCATTAGGCGTGGAAGAATACATTTTGGTTTGGCTATATGTGATGACGATTCGTTGACAGGAGAATGTACACTATCGCCCAACCCTAGTGTCTTGCTGGAGGACCCTTCAAGAGGACATATTTTGGCTGTTGAACCTGTGGCCTTTCAGTAACAGGATGGTCTCTGTAACCACTACAGCACCCTGCCACCACAGAGTTGTTTTTTTTTGTAGTTTGGTTGTCAAATGCCAAATGGTGCCTCTTCTCAGCCATGAGAGCGAGAGAGAGAGAGAGAGAGAGAGAGAGAGACTCACTCAGTGCAACATAAAATCCCCTTTCCTCAGAGCTGTTGTTTCCCCACTCATTCTCAAGCCCCTTTTTAAAGACAGCAGGTCAGAGCGCCTCAGGCCAAAACTATGGCTTGACCCCACAGATCAGCCAGCTAATACCACAGGCTACCTGATCCAGCTAGCTTTCTTTTCCCCTCTCCGTCTCTCTGTCACCGTTTTTCTGCCTCTGTCAATCTGTCTGTCTGACTGACCCTGTCTCTCCCGCTTCTCTCCCTCTGTCAAGGGAGAATAGGAGACAGGGAGAAGACCCCACCTTCACCTGGCAACCTATCTTGGGGAGAGAGTAGGGAAGGGAAGAGGGAAAAGAGGAAGAGATATGGGGAGGAGGGAGGTACGGGGGGAGAGAGGGGATAAACACTTCTCTTAACAAAGGCAGAAAGGCTGGTGTTAAGAGCTATTTGCCCCTACTCGCAGACAGGCCCAGCGTCGCTCAGGTTACACATGCAGGTCAGGTGTGTGTGTGTGAGAGAGAGAGCATCTGAGTGAGAGTGTGAAAGGAGTGTTAATGACTGGTACAAAGTACATTGTGATGAGGTGTGCATGTGTGTGTCAGCGTGTGCCAGAGCGTGCCACAGCAGCTGTATGGCACAGTGCCATCTCTGGAGCAAAGCCCAGGGCTAATGTGCAAGTGCAGGCCTCTCAGGAGACCATTGGGATGTGGCCTGTCCCACTTCACTTCCCCTCATAGACTGTGTGTGTGTATGTGTGTATGTGTAATACCAGTACTGGAAAAAGTACAGTGGTCCCTGATTTGCGTAACTGTACTATACTAGTGTTTCCAGAACCAGTGCTCTATTCTTAAGTGTTTTACGTCATATTTACTATCGTCAGCTCCCATGAAATTCACACTCATAAACATAAATCATGACCGTGCTGTTTTGCTGATAGCAAGTTGTGCGTCAGCGAAATATGTCATACGGGAAACACTGTGTGTAGTGTCTAGCCCCCCTTTTTAAAGGAGCTGTCAGTGGCTATTTAATGGAAATGTTTAGTTGAAGACTTGTTGCATTTAAAATCATTTTTTGCCATGGTACTGTTTTAGAGTTGAAACCTTGGTACCTGGGCTGGTATCAGTATTCAGCACCAACTTCTTTTCTCTTTCTCTCTCTCCATCCCTACTCCCTCCCCCAGAGTGACACACCAACAGCCCTGCACCTTGCTCACAGTGTTGGCAAATTGCTGTGTAAACGGCAGCAGTGACGGTTCTTTTTTTCTTCCTCCATTGCGGCTCTGAAAACATGAAATCTCCGGCTCTTCTAGTGTCACATGAATTGGCCAGCCCTGAAAGGGAAGTAGCGGTTCCTGGCTGTCACTCCCCTCTTCGTGGCTGTTTATTCGGCTTGTCAGATTGATGGAGAGCTTGTGTCTGTACAGTACGCAGGCTCGGGTACAAGCGAATGCGCGCGCGCACACACACACACACACACATACACACAGTGGAGGTTCTTAGTGTCACATTATTACCTCAGCTCTTTTCTTCAGCATTAACCCTCTTCCGGTGAGCTTAAAATCTTAGTCATGGGAGAGAGGTTATGCGAGAGACCACGGGTGTGTGTGTGTGTGTGTGTGTGTGTGTGTGTGTGTGTGTGTGTGTGTGTGTGTGAGAGAGAGGGAGAGAGAGAGGAAGCAAAAAAGAGTTTGTTGGTTTCTCTGTGGCCGAAAGCAAACAGATTAACCCATAAACACGATTACTTTAG
>OMLI01087196.1:0-10064 GCA_900302605.1 Rondeletia loricata
TTTTTTTTCACACACACACACACACACACACACACACACACACACACACACACACACCTCTCTAAATCGCCTCCAGCTTCCAGTCCCGTCTCACCTGCAGTGCACCTGTGCCTGTCCACCACTCCAGTCATCCCAGGCTGTCCGTCAGGTGCAGGGAATCCTCATAGCGTTTTTGCCAGTCTCTCCCTCCCTCTGTCTCTCTCCCCCTCTCTCTCTCTCTCTTTCTCTTTCTCGCTCCCCAGTAGCACAAGCGGCGGAAACTCTTTATTTAATTCATTACAACACCAGCCGATTAACTCCTTCGCAGATGGGTGGCTGGCTCCTGCTGGTGCTGGTGCTGGCTAATTGACTAGCGGGCTGCTTGACTGGCTGCTGTGCTCCATCCCCCTCCTTCCCCAATGTCCATGCTCGAGCCAAGTCGGCTGCACAGCCAGGAGATGACAAGGAATCCTCGGCTTTGCCGCTTCCTCCCCAGTGCGACGAAAATGTCCTGTCACTTTAGGATTTGTACTATTTCTCTGCTGCCTCTTTCAAAAAAAAATCTGTGTGCCTTCTGACGTTCTTTCTCCCGCTCTTCTGTCTTCCTTGTCGAACAATTCCTCCTTCTCTACAGCCTGACCTTTGCAATGTGATATCCCTACTTGCCATATATGGGAGAGGTTGCCACGGCAACTATGGACTCCACCTGTCTTTCACCCGCCCTCCCCTTTTCTCTCGCTCTCTCTCCCTTTCATTCTCTCCTATCTCCCTTGATGTGCTTCTCTGTCATGTGATTACATTGGATTTACCCTTTTTACACGCACAGCAGCAGTGTTCACACAAACAGAAGATAAAGAGAGAGAGTGGAGAGTGTGTGTGTGAGAGAGAGTGTGTGTGTGTGTGTGTGTGTGTGAGAGAGAGAGAGAGAGAGAGAGAGAGAGAAGGATCATAATGTTGTGAAATAGGTAAAAGGCAAAACAGGGTTGAAAATTGTGAAATAGCTGATGAAGTATAAACTAGATTGGAAGGGAGAAAGAGATTGACGGAGTGATGAAAAGGAGAAAAGGAAAAACATTTGATCCCCAAGTGTTCCAAGGAACTGCATTGGTGCATGTGTGCATGTTTGTGTGTGTGTGTGTGTGTGTGTGTGTGTGTGTGTGTGTGTGTGTGTGTGTGTGTGTGTGTGTGTGTGTTTGTGTGTGTGTGTGTGTGTGTGTGTGTGTGTGTGTGTGTGTGTGTGTGCTTTCCTTCATGCCTGAATGGCGTCAGCCTTGCCCCTCTATCTGATGGTCTGCAGGCACAGTGACTAAAGTGCCAGCTGAGAAAGGGAGAAATCCCGGGGTGTGACAGTTTAATGAAGACCTCTAACAACCAGATACAAAGGCCACCTGACATCTTTCTCTCATGTATTCTCTCTCCCTCAATCATCTGAATGAGCACCTTGCTTCATACTATACTGCTTTCACCCTGAACCGTTATCTGACAAAGACCAAGAGATGTTTGTTGCCTGGCTATATATGACTCTACCCAAACCATGCAGTGGAAAACAGAGTGCGTATGCCATGCGCCCTCCTGTCTATCTATGACTTGCAGTGACATCACTATTCTGTTGACGTCGCCATATTGACTCCCAAAACAAATGTTCACAGTTAGTGAGAGAATATGCCTACTGTCGCTATTTTATTAAGTAACACACTTTACTTACTGGGCACCAATTAAAATGCTTGACATATGTTGTGCCGTCGGTTGTAATAATCCTGTTGGGATGGAGGGGGCAAAATTTGCCCACTGATAAAAAGAGACGCGACGTAGTAGGAACCGTTTGTAAACGTAACATTATCTTACTAGGAACAACTTTTTCTCTTGAAGATGAAGTACTTTTGGATAGTTTCACACACCCTGAGGTGAGATACCGAAATGCATCTGTATTTTTGTACGCCTTAAGAGTTTCACTGGAATACGGAGACCGGTTGTATATATCATGAAAAGACAGATCAGGGAGTTTATCTGCAGACTTTAGTGGTGTCAGCGATGTTGAGAGTAAGGGTCACATCCTACAAGGACTTAAAATCTTTTAAAAATATCTTTACTTTTCAGGTGAGACGTCTGCTTGTTCATGGTCACTTGTTGTAATAGTGTGTGGTTATAATGGAACACTGTTTGGGAGTGCCATCAACAAAACACTGATGTCACTGCAGGTCATGGATACTCATTTGTTTTGATGCTGCTCTGCCAGGTCTCCACTGAAAAAGAGATTCTTAATCTCAGTGGAACTAACCTGTTAATGTAAAGGTTAAATGTGCTACGTGTAGCATTTCAACATTAATAAATCATTACCACATACATTTTGAGACATGGTATGATTACTGTAAACAAACAGCACCATCAACGAGAAGATTGGCAGCCTCTACCAGCCTCAACACTATTTTACATTGTGTGACACAGGGTCGGATTTCGCGGGAAATCTGCTGGATCTACAGCACAAATTGCTTTACGCTGTTCTTCCAGAGCAAACAGAGCTAAAGCTTTCAGAGTTCCTAATAATGGTGGATGGTGGAACAAGTGAAAGGCTGATGGAGAAATCCCCTCCAACATGTTTATCCTCTTCCGTAAAGCCAAAGAGAAAAGAAACACACATGAAGCGCTGCCAGGGAGGAGGAGGGGTGACAAGTGGCAACATCCTCTTTGCAACAGAAAGCAACAGGGTCTATAGGAATTGTGGTCTTAAACACTAGCACTAACAATACCACTGGTGTGGGATAGAGGCTTCCAATCCTCTCGATCATGGTCTGATTTGTAATTATACCAAGATATAACCATTAATTTGATAATGACATATTGATGTTTCAAAATGTTACATGTAGCACATTTTGCCAGTGCACACAAGGATAAGAAATTGTCATGAGGTAGTGTGCCATGTACCTGTTCTCGTGCAGATCGCTCCGAGGTGCCCCTCATGCTGGCGTGGGAGGGTGAGGGCGATGGTGGGTTGTGGTGGGGGCTGTGGTGTGGGTGCTGCAGCTGCTGCTGCTGCTGCTGGTACTTGCTCTTCAGGTGATCCATGAAGGCATCCCTCTTGCGCTCCATGTCGGCCTTGTGCAGGTTGGTCAGGGCCTCCAGGCTCTGGGCGGCAATGACGGTGTGGCGGTGCTCCGACGTGTGCACCAGCCCCACGTTGGAGAAGCGGCGTGTGCCATTCCCCAGCGTGCGGTACTCCCGCGGGTACTCCAGGTCATCCGTCGAGATCATGTGACCGCCACCGCGCTCGGGATCTGAGGAATGAGGATGGAAGAGAGGGGAGGGAGAATGAAGGGAAGGAAGGAGGAAGGGATGGCGAGGTGGGGGTGGAAAGTGGGCAAGGAGGAGGTGAATCATAACCCACACAAGCGTGCAGACACAAACGTACAAATTCATAGTGGAGCCATACATACACAGAGCAGGTGTAGGAGGAAACAAATAGTGGAGGAGAGAGAATGGAAAGAATAAGGAAGGGGGGGACAGGAGAGAGAGAGAGAGAGAGAGAGAGACAGAAATGGGATGGAATGTTAGACTATTTATCACCAGGACAGAGGAGAAAAAAAGTAGTTCTCAAGTTCTGAGGGGAAGAAAAATTAGAACAGTAAAACGCTTCTGCAATAGATCAAGGGAAAAGACTCAAGCTGAATTTTCTCTCATTGGATATTCCATTGCTATATGCCTGTTTGTCATCTGAAATGGCTTTCATTGTTTTCTGAGGAAGCACAGAGACTGAAAGTCAGGTGCGAACACGAACAAACACCTTCCTTCTCATTCCTGTCCTGGTTCTCTTATTTCCTCACCAACTCTTTTCCATCTATCTGAGCATTCCCTCCATCCCCTGTCATCCTCCCCTACTCTCTACATATTCTTATTTATTACTGTCTCACGTCTGGAGGTTACTGATGCTGCTGACCAGCCTTAAGGAGGCGCGTCACTCTGACAGCCCTTGGCCTTTTATCAGCCCTCTAACTGACACAGACAACACAGCCCAAGGAGGAGGGCACACAGGGAGGGAAGGGGGACAGCCGGCAGGAGACGGTATGGTTACACGTAAAATGTGTGACAGGAAAACGAATGAACTTAAAGCGTGAGGACACAGTGGGGAGCCATTCGCCCATTGAGTTACCTTGCTTAGGAAAACAGGCCCCGGCGTTGGCTAGAAGAGAAACATGCCCAGGGTTAATTTGTGTGTTTGTGCCCAGACATGTGCCGGCAAACACACCAGGACACCGTCACATGCCCACCAGAACAGAGCTATCATTAAATTATAACACTTTCTGTGAATCACTGTTGGTTAATGCATTATATATGCATTATAATGTATTCATAAGGGTTGATATATTGGGCAGTGGTTTGCTATGAATGCTAGTAGTGTCTTACAATACATTATGGAATGGTAAAAGTGTATTTGGATATTTCAATTCACACAAAAATGGCTCATAGACAACAAAAATGGTTCATAGACAACGTTCCTTTAAATTTAAATAAAATCAGAACACCCATTAATCCCATTTGAAGAAATGGCAAATTAACTCCCAGTCAACTTCAGACTTCAAGCAGGTAGAAAAGAATCAATTCAGATATGGGCAGAAAAAGAAAAAAAACACTGATTAAACTAAACGCATAAAAAGTGCTGAGACTTAATAGGGCTGAATGAAGTGGACCATCTGTACATTAAAGCCTCATCAGCATCATTAGGATGAGCTGAGAGTGAATGAGCAGCAGAGGAAGGCTCCTCGGGGCAGAAGCAACAAATGGATTGTTAATGAACATAGAGGAAGACAGGAGGAAGCTGGCCAGATGGAAACCCCAAAAGACAGAGCTACAACGCACTCCGGTGAACAACCCATAACACAGAGGAAGGCTGTTTTAGGGCAGGTCTGTGATCATTCTAATGTAGTGGCAATAAAACTGTGTGTGTGTCGTGAACCCATCTCTCTCTCTCTCCACTCATTCTCATTCAATGTCTATATCGCACACAAGTGTGATTAGCTGTTTTAACACCCTGCCCTTACATGCACCATGTTATGAAGTGCTGATAGACTGACCGGGGTGAGGCTAAATGGACTGACCTCCTGGCTAATAGCATTAGCATTGAGCACTCTGCTGCAGAACAGGGCCGTTGGACATATTCATCTGGCCCCTTCTCAGCCTCCCAGATCTCCGGTTTACACTTCATTAGACTAGAGCTTATTGTGCATCAGCTAACAAGGACCCGACTCTAGGGCCCCATTACAATGACTGGCCAATCTGGGCCTATGTACTATTATTATAATAACTGAGCATCCACAACAACAGTGAAAGGCTGAGTAGGCAATGCTGCCTCTAGACCCACACGACGCTCTGAAGAAAATGAATCACTGTGCATCAACACAACACCACCATTACTTCCACTTTAACATTAATAGATCTCAACCTAAGAGTCCTAAGTCCTAACAGAGGCCAAAATAGTAGTCAAGTTAATGGCTTGCTAGCAATTGGCAAAATAACTGAATTCAATTTTGCTGTATCCTGCAACTCTCTGTACCACTGGTTTGGAGTGGAGCCTAAAAACTTTCCAAACTGCACTTGTGGATTTATATACTTTGAAACGCTGTACACAAAGCACTCATCTTGAACACAGCAGGGTAAGAGTTGTGTGGGCAGGAGAATAAGAATAGAAATTGGGAACAGGTTATTCATCTTTACTTGTCATTCACAGCCAATATATTCCACATGAGCTGGCAGACAATAACCCTGACAGCCAAAACAATCTGTAGCCCACGCACCGCCAGCACCATTTAAACCTACACAAAAGAGCCATGATGGGGCAGATTTCTGGTGAATACTTTATCATGAGAAAGCAATGTCTGTCAGCAAGTCTGGGACTGCAGCAAGCCAAATTGCAATGCAGAGCCTCCTGGAAAAGGTGTGGCATGTTGGTCAGCTAAATAATAGAGGACCTGAATGACAGCGGGAGCCTGCAACCAGAACCGATAAGATCTCTGAGCCCAGCCAATGAGTCCTCGGCTGCACCACCAAGATAGAGGGCACATTCAAGGGCATTAACCTGCCTAAATAACTAAATAACTGTGGTAGGCAGTGAGAGATAAGACAAGGAGGCAGACAAATAACCTGTGAAGAGAAAAAGCTACTTCACGCAACCAGAAAAAACCTCTAGCATCCAATGCAGCCTGATTAAATAGTCCAACTCTCATTGTATGAGTATGGTCTTTGTCTGGGCTTATGTACAAGTAGACTGAGCCCTTGCAGAACATAACTGACTTTCTAGACCTCCAAAACACTCCTTCAGTTAGGGGAGGCTGGTCCATAGAGGGAAGATTTTTTATTTGATTGTTTAGTATTGCGTACAGTAGACTTCACAGCCATACATTTTGGGGCTGTACCATTTTACCTCGCAATTACCGAGCCCTGTCCTCCTCAACTTTTTTGCTTTTTGAGTCACCAGCCTCCACTTCCTTTGGATTTGGAAGAATCAGGAAGTGTAGCCATATATTTTAGAGATATTAAACAAGAGGGTCAGAGGGGGTGGAGGGTGTCAGAGAGGCTTGAAGTCTCCTGTCACTGTGAGTGAGAGGAAGGCTTGTGCTCTGTCAAACTTAAAATATTGAGGAAGTATTCAGGGATAATAGGCATGTTTCTGACACGGGGTCTCGGATGTCATTGGAAAGCCTGCTGACTCGATCCGCTTCATCTTTTGCTCTTTTGCTTTTGTTGCTGCTGTTGTTTATTTGATTTCATTTATATTTACTTGTATTGTTTATTGTTCCTTTGCCTCAGACCTATTAGATTATCATGTGGTAGGCTATAATGTTTCACTGGTTATTGCATATGTAGCATTCAAACTTCCATCCCTCTCATTATCTCTCTGTGTTGTCAAATCTTCTGATTTGTCTCAATGAATTAGTCTTGGAACTTCCTTTTTCCCCCCAATTTTAAATCATGTTTTTTAATGGATTAGGTGTTGCCAAGCTTCTCTGATGGTGTCCTGTCCAGAAGGCATGTCTTTATGCAGATGGAGTGGGGAAGGCCAGGCAAGCTCTCCCCTCTGATACCTTCTCCCAGCACCCAGGCTCATTTACTGCCAGCTGGGCAGAGCTCCTTGTGGGATGCCGGCTGTGACAGCACAGTGTGGACAGACCAGCTGAATACTGGCCAGAGAGGAAGGAAGGAAGAGGTACAATCAAGTAGAAGTAAGTGAAAACGGCAAACCCGGCACATCTATTAAGGCTACAGGCAGGAAATAAGCCAATCGGCCAGGCCTACAGCTGTTGGCAACTGCGCTCCTGTGGGAACAGTTAAAACAAATAACCAGGAGGAGATAAATATAAATATAAATATAACCTAAATCCACCAATCGGGCCACTAAAAACACTGCAGGTCACAACACAAGAACCAACTGGGGGACTGCAGTTCCACATCTCTCTAATAATGGCAGAAATCTCTGTCTGTCTGTCCTCTGTCCTTCAATTATCCCGCGAACTGCTCACCCAATCGACTTTAAACTGGACAGGTGTATTGCTGAGGACCCTACGGAGTGCATTGTCGAGTGTGAAAATCAAGAAATCGGCCCGGTCCAAACGGGCACTGCTGTCGCGGCACGCTGCAGGCATACAGGCGTACCGGGCACTGCACTCTATTCACAGTTATCACTTACGAAACTTAAGGTGAGCGGAACGCCAGAAAAAGCCCAACGGACACTGCACTAGTATATTAAACCTTAAGTTGACAGCTATGGGCCATATTTCCTGCGGGCATATGGGGATCGTTAGAAAGCCTGTTAGGTTAACAAGCTGAACCAAGCTCACGTGCTGGCTATTGACTCTCTATGTTACCACTGATACAAAGAGCTTCCCTGCTGCATAATTACTAATCCTCCAACAGGAACAAGTGCCTGGCCAGCGACTCTCATCCTGCAAGAGCTGACACAGACCTGTTAAATTACTGCTGCGTATGTATTAAGGCAGACATTTGCATTCAAACGAATATAGTCTGTTATAGATAGACAGTGCTTTCAACTCGAAAAAGACACTTGTTTCCATCTCTCTTTTCTCGCTCTTTCAGCATGCTCACTTGTGCTACTTGTACTATCACTCTACTTACAACGATGAGGCTCTGGGTAAAAAGACACATAACCCAGCAGGCATGTGCACTCTACTTTTCTCTCTCCATTAAGGTAATCTTTGAGTGCTGCGAGGCACTGCTGCTGTGCCAGGAGAGGAGAGTTAAAAGGGGTGAAATCGATGGCTGGGCAGAGATAGCTGGCCATCAGCAGAAGGTCAGACTTGATAATAGGCTGAGAGAATCAGGAGGCTCCTCTGGCTCCCCGCAAGGTGATGGGAATGCCTCCTCTTTCATTAAAACAAGAACAATCTGGGGAATTCTGTGGAGTCAAAATTGCGGCAGTAGTGCGGATCCATCGAAGCACCTGTTAATTCTCGACGGCCTGTGCTCAGACAATTGGAGCGAGCTACAACCCCCCCTGCGCCTTCTCTGGGGCCTGCTGTAGCTGAAAACAACAAATGTGTGTGTACCCAACTGGAGGATGAACGCAAGAGATGCTGTATAAGTGCATGTAGACAGACAGAGAGAGAGAGAGAGAGAGGGGGGGGGGGCAGTGAGCATAATGCATCTCCTTGTTTCACTTGTCATCCTGGTAACAGCCGGCTGTCTTTCTCTCTAATAACAGCAGTCCGACAGCGGGTGAGAGAGCCTCTTAATTACAGCCTGTTGCTGATGCAGGTCAGTCAGCCCACTACTGCCACTGGGTGTGAACAAGACACTCCAGCCACACCTCATTACATCAGCGCTGCTCAGTTTACCACACAGGGGAGATGGATGCTACCTTCAATAAGATGCTAGATGAGACAAACGGAGGTAATAAGAGTTTAAGAGACGGTAGAGGGGAAACAGGATGTTCAGGGAGCGATGGGTCTCCATGCCGGCCTGCATAGAGAGAGCGGCACCGCAGAGCCGCTACTTCAAAAGAGCCTTTGACAGCGGGGTCTGGACCTCTGATCTCCACAGGGGGCATCACTGAGTGGCAGTCACAGATGGAAGATGCCTCAGTGGAAGACCCGTATGGTACATGCATGGTGAAGGACGTAGTGCAGCGTAAATCAACCTCAACTCAGTTCACCCACCTTTTTCAACTGATATGAATCTTTATGATATAAACTCATATTATACACTCTGGTAAGTAGCATCTGACGGATCTAAGTTACATGAGAAAAGGGTATTTTCAAGGAAATAAAGCATAGATTAATACTTAAGTGCTGATGTAGTGGTTGCCCTTATGGTGTGGTGATTACCGCCTGCAGTTCAGGGTTTACCAACCTTTTCATTCAATGCTACATCACTGTGCGTGGTTCTAACCTTTGGTTCAAATGCTGTGAACATTATGCGCACATGGATTACAATAGGGGTGTTAATGAATGACAGAGACGGTGGACTGTCCAGGGCTGAGTCATCATAATAACGTGAGAAGGCTGCTGCTGACAGTACAAACCGTGTATAGGGCATTGTAATAATATGCTTGGCCCACTGCCACATTTATCCAAAGCCAAGATACACACACACAGACTCATAAATTCACACACATACAGAGCTCGACACAGACTGGAGGATGGTGTAGAAATTTGCAAACTACTCCAATATTTTTCTTTAAACTACCTGCAGTATCATACAGAAGCGTATTCACCCACCCTATCCCCAACACGTTCACGATACCAGAAACAAACACCTCATAATAGGTAGAAAACGGAGACTTAACTGCACCAGCATGAGTGTGGTGTGCAGGGGACCTCAGATCTGGAACAAGCTGGAGGATCATATGAAAGAGTTACGATCCATCTCCACATTTAAAAATCATTTGAAAAAACATCTGTTAAGTTCATATAAATAATTTGACCTGGGAACTTGAATAGTATTAGTATGTGTTTTGTATGTAATGTATGTATGTATCTATGTAGGCCACGTTCACTGTTAGTCTTTATGTATATTAAGTTTTATGTGTATGGCCCCCTACCACAAGCTTTAAGTAGCTTCTTTGGGTGGCCAATTCACAC
>OMLI01087201.1:0-12553 GCA_900302605.1 Rondeletia loricata
GGTGTTAAGACATTTTCACCAAATAATATAAAAAGAAAGTTGCCTAGCCCAGCTTTAATGGCCCTATATGTAAGTTGGTACTCTTACTGACAGTGTATGACAGTGGCCGTTAGGGGAACTGCAGTCCGTCTCTTACACGCGCTCCTGGCTCGTGCGTGCCCCGTGTGTGTGTGTGTGTGTGTGTGTGAGAGGCAGGCTCGGGAACGCGCATAACGTCACATCCGGTATATTTGCCGCGAAATGTCGGCCCGACACCTCCACAGTCCTGCTCATACAGAGACTGAACGGCTGAACAGAGAGAGACAAGGCTGGTGTCATTAGTTCTCATTAGTTACGGATAATTCACTCATTGGCAATAAAAAACGCAAAATGAATGTTAATTTCGGCGGAAAACTTACATAATAGGGCCTTTAATGGACAAACCAGTACTGGGAAGATGTATTTATGAGAAGCCAAGGGTTTTTCTCATTGATTAAGGAAACCCCTCAGTACCACCCATATGGTTTCTATGAATATTGGTTGACTTGTTTAGTTTTTTGCTTAGTGCCTAGTCAATACGCAAAACACATACAAAAATGAACCAGTATTTAGAGTTAAGGTAGGGTGTGAAAGTTGCAACAAGGTCATTTTTTATCAGCGTAATCTTCAAGAATCTAAGTGTTTTAATACTCACAATTGATATCAGGGGTACAAGTAAAGCTTTTCTGAGTGCTAGCCCACTTCTAACTGCCTGTCTTTTCTATGTTTTTTTCCCATTCAGATTCTAACTAGTGAGGACAAGTCTGCACTAGCCTGGTAAGTGAGCAGCGAAAGTTTCCTTCTTTGTGGTTTATTTTACAGCCAGGTGAGTGACGTCCAGAGATGGTGTAGTGATAACTGATCTGCTCATTAAAATTGCATTAGGTTAACTCTGAACTTTGGTTTCCTCTTTGACACCAGGACTGAGCATTCCCAGAGCCAGGGGAAGGGTCTCTCTCTCTCTCTCTCTCTCTCTCTCTCTCTCTCTCTCTCTCTCTCTCTCTCTTCTCTCCCTCTCTCTCACATACACACACACACACACACACACACACACACACACACACACACACACACACACACACACACATACCAGTTCTTGTGAGATAAGCTGTCTTTACATTCACTGTGAGTTATTCCAAACAAATCAGGTCTAAAAGCAGTCACAGTAGAAGGATATTATGGAAGCCAACACTGTTGTTTTTGCTCCGGTAAACGCTTCCGTCCTTCTCATGTATCTCATTCTTTAGAACCCATGTCAAAATGTCAGCTTGGCTGCGTTGGCTGGGGAAAACAGGGAAGTATGTCATTTTGTGACCTCACCATACTCGCAAACAACACACACACACACACACACACACGTACATACATACGATGTACGTATACAGAGCAACACCGCCACCCCCGAATCCTGTGGAGGCCCTCTTCAAACTCAACAATGATTCATGTATTGTGAAGCAAAAAAACAAACAACATTCAGTTTAATGACATCTTACTTTTGTTACTATTATATTTAGTTGTTAGATCTTAGAATTTCCATAGCAGGGTGTTACTGTCTAGGTTGGTATCAGGTTGATTACCTCAGGAGACTCAGGAAGCATATGAGCGTCACAAGAAACACATGACTCATTACAAGGCTCCACCCCTTCAAGCTCATAAAATTGTTCACACACACACAGAGAGAGCGAGAGAGAGAGCATGACGGTAAGAGTAGAGCTCAATTTTTCTTCTTTTGTCCTCTCACTGTTTGAAAATGATACATGGTATTGTTGTGGTTATGGCTATTTAAGTTATTATTTGTTTAAGATTTTCTTTTTTAATTCATTGTTTGTCTTTCATGCATAAATGTAATTTATATTTCTGTATGCAAGAACTACAGCAGCAAGTTCAAGCAAAGCTTACACATGCTCTCTCATACACACACTCACACACTCTAACAGAGACAGGAGAGATAAACTGAAACTGTCTTAGCTGTCGTAAACAATATTTACAGGAAGAGCGGAGTAGCTTGGTTTCAACTGCGTGACAATTGTTTATTACTGGATTGTGGCATGAATAGATGAAAAACTGAAAATACATGTAAAGTAAGGTTTAAATTTACAAGTGAAGTAAACTGTACTGCTGACATCAGATAAGCCTTATGCATCCTTATCACAAAGTCACAATAGGAATTACATGTGCAACTGCCATGAATGAAAAAGCACGGACACTTGCTTGGCTCTGTGCATGTGCTTGTGTGTTTGTCTAAGAGAGAAATAGAGAGAGCAAATCAATGTGCAGAATATTGGGCAAGAGTGTGTGTGTCCTGCAACTGTGTGTGTGAATTCTATAAATCACTGCTAGGAGAATGCTATAAGAGTGTTTGTTGACTTCATACATGGTTGTTTCGGTTAAAGGATATCATGGCTGAGTGATCAGACTTAAAACAGTTGAGGATGTATATATTGCAGGAATGGAATTCCCCCATGGCATTATATGAGTTGATTATCAAATGGAATTCCAGTAATCTCACTTTCTTTTTTTTCCTTTTTTTGTGTTAACAGATAATGGTAAATTAAATGGTCGTGTAGCAATTAACAATATTCCTTCTGATGGATGGATGGATGGATGGATGCTAGAAGTGGCCCAGGACCAAAGTTTTATAAGCCTTACTTGTGATTATGAAAGTAACTGCCACATTATTCTTCATTCTGTATGGGCACGATTGGGGTCCCCGATTTTGCATGTGTAACACTACAAGTAGCCAAGTGTAACCACAAGTAACCAACCAAGTAACCAATCATATGTGGAGACAGAATGCTCAAAATTACTGAAAAAGAAAAGAGTCTGCTTATGTTTTGGTTTTGGCTTGAAGAAAGTGATAAGTGAAGCTGGTACTGTAGGCCTACAATAACAAATTAGTCTACCAAATAAACCTCCACTGCCACAAGTCTCTCACCTTGGCTTGAATTAAGTTTCACTCCACAAAATCCTTTACACCTACTTTTATATTTACCCACTTTGGGAAACAGTAGGCAGCACACAGCTCCCACATTATAAAGACATGAAACTGAGGCTAATATGTGTGGGATGTCGTATGTGGTTTCGTATCTGTCACTGCTGCCAAAGCCAAATAATATGCATTCTTTTCCTGCCTTGACACTATTGAGCACAACAGAGCAGGGCAGATGACTAGTACGTAAATCATGTTACATAATGCGGGAATCCCCAATCTGCAATAACTACAGCCTCATTGTTTAACAGTTTATCTAAGATAGCAAACACTCATGTCATACAGACATGTGCTTTCACTTTTGAAATTCTCTCTCTCACCTTCTGTTTCTCTCTTTGTGCAACATCATTCTCTGGTCTCTCCCTTAGTTCAAGTTCAAGTTCATTTATTTATATAGCCCTTTATCACAAGCATGTCTCAAAGGACTTTACAGAAAATGAGCCAAACTAGATCTAACTAAGCAACAATCAATAGAATTACAAAATCATGTAAGAAAACACAGGGAAGCAGAACAAAGCACAAGACACACAATAGAAAATGTTTAGCAGGACATAGCAAGCCTACCTACTCTACAAAGCCTAAGCTACCCGGCACCACCAACCTTAGACCCTCGAAGCAAACAAGGAAAAACTTCCAAGAAAACCTTATTAGGGAAAAAATTGAAGAAACCTTGGGCGGGCCAAGTCAAAGAGGAATCCCCCAACGGGACGGCTGAGCGTGCAATAGGTGCCGGGACAAACAATGAAATGGAAAGTAACATAGGCAGTGACAGTGATATAAGAAACAGGTGAGGTGAAAGAGGCTGAGAGACGGGGGCACGGTTGGCAATGATGTCCGCAGAAACAAGGGCAGCGCTCGCGATTTACAGCCAGGTAGAAACAGCATCAGAGATGGGACAAAGGCCAGCACTAACGACCGTGCTTCCCGCGTCCACTGACTGGTAGAAACACTGCACCGGTGTCTGAGAAAGAGGAAGGACAGACAGACAGACAGACAGACACACACACACACACTCACACAGCCGAGCTAAGCAAGACCTGCACACTCAGCTAGACGTATTCAGCCACGTACACACTCATACAGACAGCAGACAGAGAATGATTAGACATGCAGTAACCAGGAGGAAGCCCTACGCTGGGTTCCCAACAGCAGATTTCTATGTTAACACTGTCTAAACTAAGGTAGGAGAAGAGACTGTCGGTCCCGAGCTAGACGGTGCTATGGTTGGTCTATGACAGTGAGAATAAATAGGGTTTGAGTTTGGATTTGAAGATTTCTACAGAATTAGCTTCCCTAATCGCAGAGGGAGCTTGTTCCAGAGATAGGGAGCTCGGTAGGACAATGCAAAAAAATTTGTATGTATTCAAATAATTGCAAATAGTCCGTGTGACTTGTATGCCTTACACTTAGCTGGGCATGGGTCTAATTACCATAACCACAAAAATATGTGAATCATTCTATGTAACAGTATATCCCTTAACTACAATGCCATATTACCAAGTAAATCTCTCTCCCAAGTAAATCAAACCTCTCACTATTGTGTAAAAGGTATCTCAAATAGTGAGCATAAATCATAGTACTGACCATACTTACCATGTTCTAACTTCATTGAACCGTATGAACTCAGGAAACCCATTACAAGAACATTTATTTGAGGGGATGTCTAAATGCAGTATGTCTCAGTTTAACCTCTCTTACGCCACAAACTGCCTTAAATGTCTTAAATCATTAACTGTTAATTACAAATGATTAATTTTACCCAGAAGTCCTACATCTAGGGGTATATGTGGTGTCAAGTCTAGTACCTCCACAGTAACTAACTAGAAGAAGAGCGCAAACCTCTGAACACGCTGAACAATACTCGTTTGTCTTCCGTGTTTGATTTCCCGACAAAATGGCACGTGAATGCAATGCTTTTTAGCAGCCGACTTGGAAGTACCAGGTGATGGACATTCCCACCAGCACATGGACGCAGCATAATAATGTGGCTAAAAAATGAAAATCATTTAATGGCGAAAATCCCAGATCTGGATCACCACCAAAATCGAATCAGCTGATCCTTGGGCCAAGGGCTATCTGTCCACCAAATTTTTTGATATCTTGCTAAGAAACAGACAGACAGGGGTGAAAACATCCTTCCAACTTTGTTGACGGAGGTAATCATCAGGGATACAATCAATAGCAGACATGCTGCCTGTTGTCCATTTTAGCCTAGAGACTGTTGTCATCCACTCCATAGTTATAGGGAGGTAAAGTGGAAGTCTCGCTAAAATCCACATCCGGTATAGATCCACTAGCCATGCTAGCGTGGCTACCCACTGATGCCAAGAAGTACATCTTCATATAATCACATGACACAATATACTGCTCTGTCCCCTTAAATTGTGTATGCTCCGCATCATAAACAAACATATGATCTGTGATTTGCCACTGTCTTTTCCTAAAAATGCTGTAGGTACAGAAGATCAGAAATTTGTGTACTGAATTACAGCTTTGGCAGCCATCCCGGAAGTTCTGTGTTAATATGTACTGGGACGAACCAAAACTCCATCTATCGTCCGGGTTGCTAACGTTAGGTAGATAGGCGAGGATAAAATGTTTATACCTGATTGCGACCATTATAATGCGAACAACTATTGCTCATTTTATAGATTTACATCGGATGTCAAGAGAGGAAGAAATGGATTTGTTGAGTGCGTCAAGTGTATGATGGGAACTGAAGTCAACATTCACTGTCCCTCTTGTATCACTTTTCCTGATACACAGCACATGTACAATACATTTGGTTATTATGTGGCATTTGGGGAATTTCCTCAGATTCGGTGTCTGCTGGAAACTATTTTTCCACTCAGGGAGGACACTACTGCTGTCAGCTCATTCATTAGGCTTATATGTAATGGTGTTTCCCCTGGAAAGTTTCTTTTTCCCACGGTCAGTCAGTCAGGTCAGTCAGTCAGTCTTCTCCTTTTTTAATTTTGAACGGTGGTTTGCAAACAGCTTAAAGGGTGCATTACCACCACCCACAGTCAGTCAGTCATCCGACTCTTCACTCCAGTGAGTCATAAATCTAAAAGGAAAACATACTGATGCTTTAAAACTAATACTTTCAATATTGGCCCATAGTTTAAGAAACCACGAAACAGACCATTCCATAGTAACTATGATTCATTCTCAGATAGCTTTCACTGTCTATGTTTTGACTTCTCTCTGTATGCACAATGAGTCAGGGGTTCTTAAAAATCCTTTAAGCCTGGGACCCAGAGGAGAGGTGTATTATCATGCTGACACCCACACTTACTTAATGTGAGGACCCACTAGAAAAAGTAAGCCATTCTGTGCTCCGACTCACAGTTAAAGAAGTCAAGGTATTTATATATAAGCTGATGATAACATCCTCAGACAGCTGTCACTGTCGGCCTCTATACTACATCTTTCCCTGATACTTGAGAGGAAGTGAAAGGGGAATGGCTTCTTTACTATTACAGAAAGGTAAACAGCAGTAACTACGTTTTAAAGGTCAAAGGTCATGACTAGGGTTTAGATTTAGGGAAAATGTGAGAAACGACAATCTACCGTACCTGCTCATCATCCCACCTGCTAACTTTGAGCAAATCACTCACTGATTAAATCTGATACACAGGAACAGATGATGACAGTTGTTGCTCATGCAATCTGTCTGCTATCACAACTCATTTTACACTGCTGCATGATTGTTTTATAATGAGCTCGTCATGACAACAGATTGTAGCCTGTTTGATGCTGTTGAGTACACTGATTCAAGAGCTACTCAATGAAAGGAAAATCAAAGGATTATGTTCTTGATCCATCACAGTGACAACCTTATCTATCTTTTCAACAGGTGTCAAGGAGTAAACTGCAGGGTTCTCTGTAAGTACCGCTCATGTTTGCTATTGTGTCATTAACACGCCTACATCTGCCCTGGTGTGACATAGTAAGAGATGATGTCATGGGGAGTGTAAACAGCATGACCTAGACAGACAAAGCATAGATGTCAAATCTGTGCTGACAATTCCTTGTTCCTGCTTTACTCTAAACAGCAGTCAGGAATGTTTTATTAAAAGGACAGTTGACAGTTCATTCACCTTTAGAAAGAAAGACTTTGGGTGACACAGGAGAGAAAGCTCTGGCGGATTTGATGCTCAGCCAGTAGGGGTATAAGTGTGGCTCTACAGGCCTATTAACCTAGTAACCTAGTAACCTAACCTATTAACTGTCTCTGGGCGCAGGAGGAACAATTTAAAAGTATTGTTTTTGCCGTAATGTAATTTCCTGAGGGTTGAACTAAGAGTGTAGGTTCAAAATGGTTAATGTGCCCCTGTAAAATTAGGTAAGCAACTATGCCTGTATTTGTGTGTGTGTGTGTGTGCTTGCGTGCGTGCGTGCGTGTGCACCATGGTTGCCTGTGTAACCATGTAAACAAATAGCTAATTTGGCTGACTGTTGTCTTCAAAAAATACCCAGGCTCCCCTCCCAGGTGTTGGCTTGGTTGGTTCTGACTCTGACGTGGCGCTTATCCTCATCTGTCACAGGTGAGAAGCTACTTACCAGTGACATCAGTATCAGCAACATGCCTTGATCTTATCTTTACAGCTCATTGAAACCTGTTGTTTATTTGAATAGAAAGGTTTTATGAGAAAGGATCAGCGGTATCACAACACAATTTGCTACTATGTTTGGACACGGTCTAAACAATATAAGATCATCTTTGAGGCATTTTCATCTTTATTAGACAGTGCACAGTGAAGAGTTAGGGGAGGATGAGAGAGAGAGTTATTGACGGGACAAACTTCAGGAGATTATTTCAAACCCACAATGTTGTTAAGTATGTACTGTAGACACCTTAGCCTGGTGGCCACCAGGATTTAAAACATTTAAGATTACACTATTCTGTACAGTCTTTAACCTAATCAAATACCAAATTAAAAAAAATAAGAGTGAACAAGTGTTGGTTATATTTGAAGTTGGCATTGTTGTAAAATGGTTTAACATGGAGATCATGAAAGACCCATAATCAAAAGCAATCTGTTCTTTTGCCACATATTCACCTCTGTGTAATCCATATTATATTCAAGGTAACAATAAAGAACACAAACCTAATATTAGCTCACTTTTGATGGTGTTTTTATGTCTAGAAACTATAAATCATGGAAGGGACACCACTAGCATTGAGGTTCAGATAAAAAAGGGCAAGCAGGCTGAAGAGGAACTGAGATTAGTCTACAACGTCATAAAGTAGAAGTCTCTAAAAAGCTTAAACAAAAAGCCCTGACCTTCACACCCACACACAACCTTAAGTAAGAACTGAATGTTTACCCTGTTTACATTGTTTATGTTGATTTGAAACCAAAGCTCTACTCATAGTTGGTGAATTTAGGTAATTTAATTAATGGTTTTATTATCTGGCCCATGTAATACAACGTAGCTACATTTTGTTTTGAGTAATACTGTGAACAACTTTTTGTCTCTTATTGTTTTTTATATTTCACTTTGGCAGAATATTTCCCTTTTTAGCATGCACACCTCCATAGAAGCAATGGATCATTCAACCTCCAATATTGTGTACTTTAATTATCTGACACCAGCAGACATTCAGGATATTTTCCGAGCTGATGATATCCATAACTGCAAACGGTTACAACCACAGGCATTTCAGATGTGCAGTTCAACAAGGACCAAATTAAAATCCTACAGTCTCTTAGGAACATCAGCACATGTAGATGCTTGCATTTCTGGCAAGCATAAAAATAATAAGTCTTCTACGAAAAGAAATAATTTGCCGGCCATTATGACTAACTATATTTTTTCATAATAGCCTACCGGTACATTTGTTCCTGATAGCACACCAAGTCATTCACATTAATTTGTCCCTTTCGACAATCCCTATTTCATGATTTGTTTTCCAGGACTAACCCTAACCCTCATCCTCTAACCCTTCACCCCTTCCTACCTTCCTCTCCCAGGTATTGCTGCTCAGATCCAGGTCACAGGGGAGGTTGGTGGGAACGTGACCTTCTTCTGCCCCTCTGACAAACAAAGGACGCTGGCCTTTCTGTACTTTCAGAGGGGCTCTACATTCATTAATGGCTACCATGCTTCAAAAAAGATACATCCTTCAATGTCACGTACCATTGTGAACCACACTGAGAGAATTATGGATATGTGGGGGTTAAACGTCTCAGACAGTGGGGAGTATAACTGCCATATCAGGTACGATGACAGCCACGATGTTCGTGAGACTGTCATACACCTCAGTGTCACAGGTATGATTCTGTTTCTTTTTTGAAGATTAAAAACATATGTTACTGTCTAAGTTGTAGGTGTTTAAGTGTTTGAGTTTTAAACACTTTTCTGTTTGTATCGGAATAATATATATCCTGCCTTAGACAGCATTTCTCACCAATCGTTAACATCCTCCATGGTTGCATTCAGCTTCATTTCAAGCATCTCAGCTGAGGAAGACTTTTTCCGCCTAAAAGTAGTTGCTATGAAATGGATTAGCTTAAGGTGCTAAGTAAGCAAGTTTTATTCTTCGACATGTAGACGCACAAATTAGTTGGACCTAATGATAATAAAATGTTTGTGTCTTGTCCGCTACGAGACCCACTTAAAATGTTTAATTTAAAATAGGTCAAATGTAGGACATCTACCAAATCCCTAAACAGGATACCAAAAAAAACAACAACAAAAACACAAACGCATGAATTTCATAAGGGAGAGTTCACCATGGCCAGAATTATCTATTAACTTTGTTTTATTCCACAATTACAAACATTACAAAACCTAAACATATGCATAAATGTCATGTTTAGATTTCACATACTCAGTATTCACAACAAAAACTCTGACAATAAATTTCAGAGTGAAGAAAATACCTTCAATCCAACAAATCACTAGGTAAACAAAGCCAGCAGTGGGGCAAAATCAGATCAAAGGGCAGTGAGCACTGCGATTACAGCCTTTTTATCTCGTATACTGCAGTGATTGATAGGAAACCCAGAGGATGACATAGCACAAATCCATGCCCTGGCTTTGAACACATGGTGTCAGAAGTATAAGGCATGTGCCTTAGCCAGCTGAGCCAACAGGAAAACCCCAGAGATGGTTATGTTAAACCTTGATAGCTTGACACTTTTGCTGTCTAAATACATACTAGTGTTAAAGTGTAACCAGAGAAGTACTCTCTGTTTGACGTAAATGAAACCTGTTCACTGTTATACATCTCTTCAGTCACACAGATTTGTTTGGCAAGAGATTGTATTTTCGATTTGAGGAAGTACGAACCTGACATCAGAGCCCCTCCTAAGCCACAACAATTCCCTCCTTCTGCTCCATTTACATTCACAGTTTAGGCATTTAGCGCATGGCCTCATGTAGACTACTTATAATAAGTGCCAGCAGTAGAATAAGTTGCTTGGGATGCGTGACAAATGTTTAGACAAAATCTGACATTAAAAACTCATCTTATGAAGTGAAGTGAAGTGAAGTGAAGTGAAGATCATTGTGACTAGCCTAGCAATGAAGAAGTCCAATCCCATCAAGACAATTCTCAGAACAAGAAAAACATTGCTTTCGTTAATCAACTATTTCATCTCTTTCTCTCTCACCCACTCTCTTTCTTCCTTAGCCAACTACAGTACACCTACACTGACAGCGTTCTGTAGTGACAATAACCATGGCTCTAGTTGCCTGGTAACGTGTGCCTCTCATGGCGGTTACCCCAGCATGAATGTGACGTGGAACGTCTCTGTGGCTGTGAATGCCAGCATCCAGTGGTGGAGAGTTGTGAACAGCAGTGAAGGGAGTGACTCGTACTCCATGTTGCTCAACAGCTCCAGCACTGCATACTTCAACTGCTCCTATGGACCGCTGCAGTCCCTCAGCTGCTCTGTGGGGGGCGTCACCTCGGAGGAGCTCACAGTCTGTGAGTACCGACTCACTACCAGTAGCACAAGGAAAAGAGTTCAAATGGCTTCCTTACCAAGTCCTGTTTTATGCATTCCACCACAGGGCAATTTTAGGGAAGAGGGGTGTGTGAAGTGTGATGGAAACCCCTTGGCACAGATCCCCTTTGTTAGCTAAATTTTTATGTAAGGGAAAGCATTTTTTAAATGTAATTTACCTGATCACCAATCTTCCTTGTCAAATTTACTGTTTGATTCTACCATCCTTGGTCTGATGAAACCCTTTCAAACCTCATTGGATAAACTCAAAAATACATGGATATGCTCATTGTGCATGGTCCCCCTCAGCCACATAATCTTAAGCATAATGTTTTATTTCACTGCTATGCCAGTGATACCCAGTTATATCTCCCATTAAAACCTGAGGAACTGTATCAATTTACAGGCCACTACTTTATTGTCATTACGGTTCATTAACTTGAAATGTATCACTAACCTAACATTAAGGACACTATAATATGCAATAAATAAAGCTAAGGAAACAGATATTTTAATATTTTAAAGGGATAGTGCACCCATTTTTAAAATGTTGATATTATTTAACTGAACCCCAAAGTAGTATGTAGGACTGTTCAGATTTTATCCTGGCCTCATAGTTTTAGCTGTACAGGATTGGACCAATGCTAACAATTAGCATGTTGCCATTGGGCAGACTGTCCCCCCAGCTAGCATTCTTTAAAAGAACCATCTAAATCCACTCAAATAAGGTTTAACAGCACATTTACATGTTATTTTGTTGCGGTTGGAAACGAAAATGCACATATGATTAAGGACGATATTTTCGCGAAAATTGCTGTTTATGACTCTGCCGTTTCAGCTTCCAACTTTAGAGCCGGAACTCTTTTTCTCTCTTTCTGGTATCACTCCGCACGAACATACTTAGAGAGAAGTATACGGGCCGAATAAGTCCGAAGCAAGTATAAACTATTACATTCCTAGTGAATCTAAATATAACCAGCAATACACTATCAACAGTCATCAGAGAGCATTGTGCAAGGCAATTCAGTATCTAACTAGTAATCAGCTAACTCACCATCAAGTAGCGTTGGTAACGTTATTTACCGGTGGGATGTCAGTTTCCAACAGAGTCCATGGGAATATGAACAGAACAGCTACTCCTCTTAGAAAGTTCTTTTCTGGTCCTTGAATTAAATCATATGGGGAAACATGCTCATCACACAACCTTATATCTAGTTTTCTAAGGACGAGTAAAGGTGCGTTTGCATCCCGGTAACGCATGGCTTGAAGCCAAGCCATGTACAACTCTCGGTTGTATAGTGGCAGTCTATGAAACGATTTCCCGACTGCGTCAGAAATGGCACATGTGCACATATTGCAGGGATATAGTACGATACTTCAGCAAGGGAAATTAGCGATGTTGTTGTTAGTTGCTTCTTCTCGTTTGTGTCAACCAGCTCTTGTGTTGTGTTGTGAAGTTGAAACCCTCCCCCTCCCACGCACTCTAGCGTAATTGCGTTCCTCTCGAACCACCGTAGTTAGGCGCAGGCGCAGCACAGACAGCATTCTACACTACAGGGAAGTAGATCTGCCATGGACTAACAAT
>OMLI01087203.1:0-29884 GCA_900302605.1 Rondeletia loricata
ACACACACACACACACACACACACACACACACACACACACACACACACACACACACACACACACACACACACACACACACACACACACACACACACACACACAGATGTTTGGTGAATGTTTCTTTGCAGGTATCAGTTAAGCCACTGGGGGGAGCCTTGAAGAGCTTTCACCAGAAAACTCGCTTCCTCAAAATGTAATAAATGCTCCTGTATTCATTTTCTCAAAAATATTAAGGCTAAATTTACTTTGCAAATAAGACAAATGAGTTATGAATTGAATTTACGTAGATAGAACCACAGAAAATTGGATGCTGCTCTCCTTTTTTTAATGAATAAGACACAATAATGTCTTGTGTGCCAGACACTGTGGTTTTGGATTATTCTGCAGATGGTGACAAGCTTGTTGAACAATTCCCACATTGCTCCACAGTGTCTCTCATACTTAATTGCAGATCCTCTGCAGCGGAGCGGGTCCATTGCCAGACCAGAGCAATGTCTATTGTTCATCCAAAGTACTAAATTTAATTTAAATAGGCATATTATGTTTTTTCCCCCCATTGATTTAACACTCAAGCTCATAATTATCACGCTTGGGGAGCATAAAATGTTTTAAATGGTCTTTTGAAGAGTCTTTTAAAACAGCTCACTCCATAAGAGCTCAAATCCTATGTTACCACACATAAATATGCTGTCATTCCAGGATCTCTGTGCTTCCCAGACTTGGTCTATACACCCAGACACCAGAGGGTACTGTTATATGGTCAGCACACAGGGTAGTCTGGCAAAAGAGGGACCTGTGTCTTTTTAATCAGAGTTGAATAGCGACGCCACAAAGACTCCCCCTCTGAGGTAGTAGCGCTGGGGCCTGTGGTTTTGATGTTTCTTTAGCAAAGGAGGGCTTTCTGGTATGTCGAAGGAACAAGGTGTTGACTTATTAGGTGAAAGAAGTGTAGGAAAATGTTATGTGCAAGGCCTATTACATGCATTGTGGTTGGGAATGGAGCCCATAGAACATATGGGGAAGTCTTTAAGGCATTTACTTATTTTTCTAAAACCAACTTACTGTGTTATGCACAGAAATCATACACCTTTTCTTTGTTGCTGTTTTGATATTGCTCAGCACTTTAACAGACACTTCTCCTCTCTGTGTGTCTCCAGGTTTAAAAAGAAGGAGCCAAAATGAAGACAACGGCCAAGGGTTTGGGAAAGTCTGTAATGGGCCCATTGCACCGTGAGGGTTGGTGGAACAGAAGGCTAGTGCTGATGGTCTGTGTGGCCTTGGAGCTCATAACGGTCCATTCATCCGTGGTCCTGGGTACCCTTGAGCTACAGCTAGATGAGGAACAACCAGCAGGCACAATTGTGGGCGACATCAGTGCTGGGCTGCCCCCTGGCATCACAGCATCCGTTTACTTCATCTCAGACCACGAGGGCACGGGTGTGGGTAGTGATTTGGACATAGACGAGAGCACAGGCATTATTAAAACAGCCAAAGTTCTAGACAGGGAACTAAGGGATAGATACAACTTCATTGCCGTCACCATGACAGGTGTGACGGTAGAGGTGACCATCAAGGTGAATGACATAAATGACCACGCCCCGACATTTCCTAAAAAACGGGCCACGTTTAAAATCCCCGAGCAGACAGCCATTGGCACCAGGTTTCCCCTTGAGCCCGCTGTGGATGCTGATAAAGCCCAGCTAACGACACAGGGTTACCTTATCAAGGATGGTAACGTTGGCCAGGCCTTCACTTTGGAGACCAGGAGGGGCAGCAATGAGGTTCTCTACCTGGACTTGGTGGTCAATGCTGTTCTAGACAGAGAGAAAAGATCCACCTACACTTTATCTTTGGAGGCCTTTGATGGTGGTTCTCCAAAAAGGACAGATCAGATGACATTAGATATTACTGTCCAAGATATTAATGACAACGCTCCTGTTTTCAACCAGAGCCGCTACCATGCCATAATATCTGAGAACCTTCAACCAGGAAGCAACATCCTGCAGGTATTTGCCACCGACGCTGATGAAGGAGACAATGGGATGGTCCTGTATGAGATCAACAGGAGACAGAGTGACCCAGACCGCTACTTTGCCATCGACTCTCGCACTGGCATCATCACTCTCAACAAGCCCCTGGACTTTGAGAAGAGGAGAGTCCACGAGCTGGTGATCCAGGCGCAAGACAACGCCACCCAGCCGGAGGTCACCAATGCCTTTGTCACCATCCACGTCAGAGACTACAATGACAATCAGCCCACCATGACCATCATCTTCCTCAGTGAGGATGGCTCTCCCCGAATTTCAGAGGGGGCACAGCCAGGCCAGTATGTGGCCAGGATCTCAGTCACTGACCCAGACTATGGCGAGTATGCCAATGTCAACGTGTCGCTGGAAGGAGGTGATGGGAAGTTTGCCCTGACCACTAAGGATAATATCATCTATCTAATCTGTGTGGACCAAATTCTGGACCGGGAGGAGAGGGACACTTATGAGCTGAGGGTGATGGCTACCGACTCAGGCACGCCTCCTCTCAGGGCAGAGTCCTCCTTCATCATCCAGGTGATTGACGTCAATGACAACCCTCCTCTGTTTGACCAGCCAGTGTACAGACAGGTCATCCCTGAAGTGGTGTTTCCAGGGAGCTTTGTGCTGCAGGTGACAGCCAGAGACAAAGACCAGGGGCCCAACGGGGACATCAACTACAGCATCTTGCAGGACCAAGGCACTCACTCGAACTGGTTCAGTATAGACGCTGTGACAGGGATTATCACTACTCTCTCCCAGCTGGATTATGAAAAGAACCCCAAGCCCAGTGTAACTGTGGTGGCCACAGATGGAGGGAAACCACCCCTGTCCTCCACAGCGGTGGTGAACATCATACTACAGGATATAAATGACAACGAGCCTGTTTTTGAAAGGAACTTCTACAACGTGTCCATCAAGGAGAACACAGCTCCAGGGACGTGCATTCTTGAGGTAGGACATTTTGCCGGGGCTTTATTATTAGATTAAAATGTTGTGAATTGATCGATTTTGTGAATGCACTCCCAAACTCTAATGCTGAACTGTCTGAACTCGTCTTCAGGAAATTGTGAAGACCATAACAAGTGGACAATTAGACAAATAGAAGAGGCATTTGTTAGACTTTGCTGATTTCTCTCATTCTGTTATGAAGAGTCATTTTTTTTATGGTAAAGCTGTTTGAATTGGACAGCCTTAGTGAGGACTTTACCTGCAGTGTCTAGGCCAAGATGATCTCCTTCTTTGGCTGTCCTCCCCTTCACCTCTCAAAGGTTTCCAAGGTAACAGAGGCAGTGTAAAGTCCTCTGTCAGCCCAGGGACAAAGGGGTTTTTCACATATTCACAGGCAGAGACAAATTCAGGGCTTTATCTAAAGAAATAGATGTCACTTCACCCAACAAAAGGCACCTTAATTAGTCTAGTTGAGCGTGAGAAAAAATGCCCATAGACGACAAGATTAATTAAAGTTCAGACAAATTACAGCACCCCCAAAGACTGCCGTCGTGTTTCATGAAAACATATTGTTCTCTCAAGTTGTTTTTGGCCGTCTTGTTAAAAAAGACAGCGCTTGCTTTCATGTTCTGCTTTTTATCAGTTGTTTTGAGCGCTTTCTCCCGTCAGCAGAAGCTTTTTTAAGAGTATTTTATAAAGATACAGGTTCATATAGTCCCTATTTCACAAGTGTCTGCGGCAGGATTACATGGTTCAAGGACTTGGATGCACAGTGCAGTCCTGACAGAGGGCCCAGCAGACGGGATCTTGGCCCAGGGTTTGGCCTAGGGAGAGGGAGGGGCGAAGGGAGATGCAGGCCTCACCATGACTCTTGGCATGAATGCAGAAATAGAAGCTATGAGGGCTTCGTTTGGGAGGTCCCACAATTATAAATCACAGAGTACACAAGGATAAGGAGAATGGGGAGTTCACTGAAATTGATTATGGAATATGGAAGAGGAACCAGAGAATAATTTTAAAAAATGTGTGATTTGGAGAACTTTAACGCTCTACGGTCATTCTTTCCAGTGTGGGTTGAAGTTCACGTTCTATGAAAATATCTGAAAATGATGATGTTTTTTCAAACTGGAGACTGTCTTTCCTCTGCCTTGCTTCCAAAGCAGCACTACCTGCCTGTAGACAGCTCTCAGAGTATTATATGCTTGATCAGCAGCGGCCTTACAGGCTCCAAGTATGAAGTAGTCCTCCAAAGCCAGCGCTCTCTGGCCTCTCTTGGGCCTGCCTGGATGCTGCAGACGTGTGTTTGGCGGGCCATGTGAGAACAGACTGCTCTTACTTAGGGTGCCAGCTCTACATCCAAACATCTCAGCAAGACATCTGACGACTGCCTTTTCTTCTCTGCATATGAACTTCCCAGTGTCCCTTTCCCCCCCACACACAGTGCTGTCCAAAAAGCCATTACAATATGGGTATTGTGATCATTAATTAAAACTTTTGAAGTGATTAGCTTTTTTTCCTCCCCAGGTCACCGGCACAGCAATTATTCTAATACAGTCTGGATCCAAAGTCCTCTGCCTGGAATATTTTGTCACTTGTCCTATGCGTCAATTGGTTTGGGGAGGAAATTAGAGGGGGGGGGGAGATAACAAAAAATAGGGCCTTAAACCTATTATCAGCAATTCAATATACAAGATCTACAGCAAAGAAAATAGGTCATCCTTGAGAAGGGAAATCAAATACAGCATGACAAACAACATTTTACAAACCACCAAGTTTTATGAGGTATTGCAAATTCTGTTCTCCCCTATTAGTTTCCCCCTTTTTCATACTGTGTCCATTTTTACAAGTTTTCTGGACGGTGTAGAAGTGAAACGTAATCGTTACACCGGGGACCTGATGCCATAAATGAACCGCAACACCAAAACGCGATCCTTTTCACATACATCTATTTGATCCATTTATGTTCCATTATAGAGCATGACCAATGAGATTTTCTCTCGCACCGTTTAATATCTCCCATTCACACTGTGGGATGAAAGCAAGGTTCCACTCAGGAGGTGACCTGTTGTAACTGGCCACAAGAGCTCAAACGCTGCACTCTGCCAATGTAAGTTCTATTACGCATGTGTGGAATCTGCTCTCAATAACAGGACCGTGAACATGATGTGATAAATCATTACTGCGAGGCCATTACATTAAGGTGAAGGCTTTTGATTCATGACATGGTTGTCATTACATGTGGGAGTGACACAGAGGACTTCGCTCAAGGGAAAAGAAGAGTTCCTCATGTGTCAAACAGAGGCAGTTGCACAATTACTATATTTAGTCAAGATTCCCTCTCTTAATAAATGTAATAGAGGATGTCAAGAGGGAGTCTTGACCACATAATGAAGCGCCTAGATAGCCTTTAGATCTGAAAACCCACTGTTCACTGAGAAACAAACCGTCTTTGCTTTAAGATTGATTTGCCATTCATTCTCATTTGTTCTATTTCAATGATTGTTGATGAGGCTGTCCATTTGGTTATGTCAGTATCTTGCACTGGGGAATAATTGACACTTCACTTCATAGTGCTTTTCTTTGGTTTGCTAAGAATCGCCCCTCTGTCTGTTTTGGGGGTTGTTCTGGCTCCAGTGGAAAGGCGAGAGGGGTTCTCCAGGCAGCTGAGGGGGAAATGAGCCCCGACAAGTGCTGGCATGGGTGGCGGAGGTGACACGGGTAGGGGGGCTTCCTTCTCTGTCTGTCGGTCTGTCCCTCTCCAAACTCTTATCTGATCTCACTTCATTTCTCATTAGCTGGGTGTGAGGATAGCCTACACCCCATGGTTAGACCCGCCACCCCCATGTTCGTGACAGAATGGACTGCTTGTCATCACTGCAGCCCCCTTAGCAACACGAGAAGAGCACTGATTGCTGTGAGAGAAAGAGCAAACATTTTGGCGTTTTGCTTTTTGGAGCTGTAACTCAAACTTTTGCTTTTATCAGTTCCTTGGCGGCCAAAAATGCTTCCTGTCTGAGCCATGTCTTGGCAACATTTTGACTAAACACATCACTACCCTTGAAAAAACATTGGTGATATTGTGTAGGATTTTCATGCTTTGGTTATGATTTGTTGTGCTGTACAAGACAAAGAGCCCACTCGATTTTAGTCAGGATCCCTACAGTTGCAGATTCATTCATTCATTCATTCATTCATTATTTCACAGAAATCTTTAAAAGCAGACTTAGTTGAGAGAAGCATCTTTCTGAATCATGTTTCCATGCCTGCCAGCATAAAAGCAACCAGTCTATCGGGGGGGAAAAGAACACTGTTAATTGCCCTGGAGAGAAAGTATGAATGATTGAAAGAATGTGATTCTTTCATGCCAGTCCCTCACAGTTTCTTTTTGTTTTACAGTAACCACCTAATGGTAACCACCAATCAGGTACCAATAACATTGATTTATATACCTTGAGCCATAGAGAGTCCTTGAGGCTGAGCTTGAGCGGTAATCAGCTTTTTACGTTGTCTGGCTCTTTGCTTCTCCACAAAACCACAGTTTCTCCTCTCAATGTCTTGGTCACGCCTCTCAAGTGTAGACAAAAGGCAAGCATTTCCCCAGCTGGCCCTCAGTATAGTGCACAGAAATTGCGCATTTTGACTTCCATCCAAACTCTACTACAACAAAGTTCTACAAAACAACCATGCAAAATGCAATGAATTGGTGACTGAAAAGGACACCTGGTTGCTCAGTCATTCTCTCTCTCTCCGTGGCCACTTGTTTTTCTCTGCGATGAACTTTGGTAACGTCTAGTGAGAGTAAAGCTCTTCCAGTTAGAGTAAAGCTCTTCCTGTGAGAGTAAAGCTCTTCCAGAGTATCCAAATGAGATTCCTGGCAACTTATTGTAAAGTGAGACTAACTACGGAGTGAAATTACCAGGTTTGGACTGGTATTTTTATACACAAACCATGTAATCAATTCTCACCAGACATTTTTCTGGATAGGGTTTGTGACAAACGAAATGTTCACTTGTCTGTTTTAATACCAGACCGGCCTGTCTCCCTGTAAGACTGGGTTAGCTTGAGGCAAGCTGACTCTGCTTTTAGTCTCCTCTGTTTCTTTTGCCCCTGCTAACTACCAAGCTTCGCCGTGGCTCTGCGGTGTAACAGTATTTTCAAGGAACGGTAAAATTGCAGGAAACTGGATGTGCTACTTAATGTGTTCGCAAATGTAATACTTCCTTGAACACTTACTCCTGGGCCTAGCAGGGGCACTGAAGCGAACATAAACACTGATGCACATCTGGATAGAGTGCGGGTGTTCAGGTCAAAGTTGCTGTGCTTGAGACAGCTGAGTGCATTTTATTGTGCTCAGACGTCCATCAGCGAATCCGCTGCCTCTCTCTCCAACAATACAGGAAGGGGAGAACGTTGTGGTGAAAAGTTTAATGTTATATGGTCGAGAACAGAAGCTGGGAGGAAATACTGTTCATTAGTGGAAAACTGAAGCTGTGGGTGTTCCAAGACCAAACTGTTAAGTGAAATGGAAAGATCACTGCATTTGTGGACTAACAAAGTGTACGTTTGTTTATGTAATTGCATTTCAGTCAGTTGATTCGGAATAGTAACAGGTTTGCATTTTTATGATCAAACAATATGATGATATTTTGATCTTACGGTTACATGCGATCCTATCAGACGTCATTGTTGGTAGCTGTTCATAACGAGTGGCAAAGCTAGCAATGTTTACAAGTCTTCAGGGTGTTTGTGAAGGATCATTGTTGGCCGCGGTGCAGCCATGCCGAGTGCTGGCTGTGAAAACAAAACGTGTGAGGGACAGAGGTCTGCTGGAGGGGTTTCCTGCCCACATCTGGCAGGGAAGGAAGATGGGCTTACATAGCTCTCTCTCATGGGACGAGAAATTTCATTAGCCTGTACAGTCCGTCTGCCAGACTGTCTGCTGCAGGTGAGGCAGACCTCTCAGCACCGCTGCCAAGTTTCTATGGAAGGGTGTGAGTGCAGTGAAAGAAGAGAGAGACAGAAAGAAAACAGTGGAGTGTCTCCGGAGGGACAGTCAGCCTCTTGCAGCTGTGACAAAGCTCAGACTCAGCAGCTGGATCCAGCTGTGGATCCCTCCCCTAACGTCTGCTCTGTGAGAAAACAAGGTACAGAGCCCCAGTGACAAAAGGTAGAGATCTGTACCTTGTTTTCTCACAGTGTGTCGTCTGACTCTGAGGAGAAGGATCTCCTTCATTCCTCCTCTCTCTTTGTCTCTGTTTCTCTCTCTCTCTTTGCTCTTTCTCCTCCTCAGCCAGGCTCTTTATCTCTTCCCACTTCCTTTTCCCACACCGTTGTGTCCCCTCTGTGATCCAGTTACAGCACTCCACTTCCTCCCGTTTCCCTCCAGAGTGGTGACATGTGGACCGGAGCAGGTGAGAGCGGCACATCTGCTGACCCAGGGACACGCAGGCCTCCCCGGAGCGAGGCGAACACACTGCCTTGTGGGTCCCAGTCAGGCCAGGCCCAGGATTAGTCAATTAGATGATGCAGGGAAGAAATGGGTGTAAATTACCAACAGAGAGTGAAGTCAGACTGCAGGTGTGTGTGTGTCCTCAGAAACACATTCCCACAGTGTCGGGTTCGGGCTCAAAGAGAGGAGCACTTTTACTTGACCTTAGTAAATAGAGACAATTATTCACTTTGCTTCCCTCCTTCGAGACAACTGAATGGGGGTGTGAGAGAGAGAGAGAGAGGGAGAGATAGACTGAGAGGCTTGCTGTGATGAGGGCTGCCAGACCTTCTGTTCTCACAGCCCGTGGTCCCCTTGCACATGTGCATGGCAGTTGGCATTGCAAAACAAGCTGGGCGTCAGGAAGCATCATCTGCTCATGATATTCATTCTGTTCCAAAGCAAATCTGTACTAAATCATCCGTCCACTCCCCTGCTGTCCATCAGAAGCCACCAGACTGGAAAACAGACACTGAGTGACAGCTTGCCAGGTAACAAAGATCTGTAACCAAGAATCTAGATCCTAGGCAAATAGCAACAAATCATTTTTGGCACGTTGATGAAGTGCAGGTATACTGCAATGTAAGATACTCAGTCATCAGCACATTGTATTTTACGTTCATGACAGAACGGCCTCTTCCTAGAAAAGCACGTACTATATATACACAGCCCTGAAATATCTTAACCACTGAGCAAATTATCTCCACATCCAAAACTTGACTGTTACAAAGAATGCGTTGCTTTCGTCTGCCAGTAACCTCAGCCCCCTTCGCTCCAGCCTCGCTGCAGCACTGCCAGTCGGAATAACGAGTGAGAAGAATGCCGCCGAGCCCAACAAGCTCATGGAAAGAGCAGAGCGTTCAGCCAGAGGGAGCGTGGTCAGATCATCCCGTTTCTGCTCTCAATCAGATCAGTTTGGGTTTACTACCAGGTCTTATTAGGGCTGTGAAGGTGGCTGAGGTTCGAGGGAATTAGCCGGTATCTTGGCTCCCCATGAGAGATGGGTGGTAGGAGAGAGTGTTTTCAGGAAAGAACTGGTAAAACACGGTAAAACACGAACGAGGCCATGTGTAAATATTCCAAAAGCCAAGACTATCTCTCTGTGTGGTCAGGAAAGTGTGGGACCTCCATGGACACTGTTATACAGCCACAGATGCTTGTTAACAGTAATGATGCTATGAAAGCGCTCAGCTTCTGTGCACCACAGTCTGTGTCTTCAATACCATCCTTGAATATGGACTTTTCCCAGCCTTTTTAAGAGAGAGAGAGAGAGAGATAGAGATAGACGAACCACACAGAGAGGGAGGTTTGTGGGGAGAGACGCTCCCTTTCGCATTGCGGCTAGCCAACCCTGTCTCTCTTGGCTTCAGACAGAGAGGCACCCAGGCCTGCTCCAGCCCTCAGTCCCTGCAGACTCCCAGTCTGTGTGTACCGCTACACCATGGTGGTCCGCCATCACACTGTTGGTTCCCTATCTTATTGAAGCCTTCCCCACATCTGCCAGTAAGGCCCCCTCATGTGTCTTGTGGGAGGACATCTATCGTGCCTTATCTGCGATAAGGTAATGCATCTACATTATAGATTAGCTGTAACATGGGGAGAGACAACCGCTTGGCTTAGCGCTGGCTTCCTCTACGTCCTTGGAGGTGATTTCAAGATTTACTTTGTAGAGGGGGAACTAATTACCGCGGGGCTCTGTGTACTTCATCAATAGGGCTAATTTGGTCTGGTGCAGCAGAGTTTATGTTGAGAGTGGGGTGCTGCTTCTTTTAACCAGTGTGTTGAAAGGCCAAGTCTTTGTTTAGATTGTTGTGTATAGCCTGGTGCTGTGAGGAGCCTGGAGGCAGTGTGGGGAGCAGTGGGACTCTCTGCTGTAATTAGGCAGAGCTGGTATGCAGGAGTGCAGCGCTCAAGATGTGTGATGTGGTATCAGAGCAGGCGAACAAAGAGCCAGCGATTGGGGTGTGCGGAGTGTGTGTGGTGGAGTTGTGTGTGTGTAGATGGGGGGTTAGGGTGGAAGAAGTTCTGTAATCATTGCCCTGGGTTTCCTCCAGATTGCCAAAGCATCCAAGGATCCAAAGCATCAACACAGGAGCAGGAACATTTATGGAGCAGATATGATCCTGGCTGCCCATGCCCAAACTAAACTGAGATCCCCTGCTCGTCAGCGCTCTGTGCCATCTTTTCATTCCAGCGTGCCATAAAGGCTGAACATGTAGCCAACCCGATCCCACCAGAGCAGAGCCACGTTGACTTACCTTGGAACGTGAAAGGAAAAGTACTGACCTTACATTCTCTTGTTTTTACTGCACAGACTGTACAGAGGCTCTCTTTCAGGCTTTCAGGCCAGGCTGATAAGCCTCAGAGGATGTATGAAAAATACTTTATGGTTAAGCGCCCAGAAAAGTGCTCATTGTTTGCTGTGGCCCCAGCAAAGTCCACTCGCTGCTCAAATCTACGCAGACAGGAACACGGAGCAGTAGCTGGGATGATGGAGAAACAAGTTGTAGATGGTTTCAGGAGGCCAGTGTAATACCACCAGGGAAGAAAGGCATCCAGACATCTGTCTCCAGTCAAACCTGGCTGTTGCTTTATGAATGAGTGCTGGGAAGTGCGCATGAAGTGATGCATTATGTATTCTCATCAGATCCTTGACATGGAATTACAAGAGCCTCGAATCCCTGTTGCATTTCTGTCACTTGCTATACTGTATCATCTGCTCTTTGAACATTGGATCTATCTGCGCTTCTTTACTAACAAGTGACCTGTGCATTTTAATCAACTATTGTCTCAGCACTCCTCTGGTCACAGAACTGGGTATACCTTTCAACGGTGGCTTTTTTGCATAATGGTTGTGGAGAGTAGGTAGCTTGGATCCAGACTTCCATGTGGTGGATACTCACATGTAATCTAATTGAATAGGACTCTGGGGGTCTGCAGATGTGAATGCGCTTGGCTTGCAGACCTGTCCAGATCTTTGGTCTGAGGCCTAGAAAAGACTAAATAGTCACCTGCTGCCAATTTTCACTATCAACTACTGGCTTACAGGCCCTGATTAGGCCAGACAGCGGATATGATGATTAATGGATGTTGCGATTTGCCTTTTGTATTTGAAGTCACGGCATGCTGGAGTAACGCTAGTTCATTCAAAGAACAATAAATGCCTTGGACTGGGTTGTTTGTTGATGTTTTGTTAAACCTTTTTTTATTCAGGCAAAGTCAATGGAGCATGCTTGCTCTTTTCCAGAAACTGCCTGCAGCACATTCATACAATCCCACACATTCTCGCACCTGGGAGCTTCCCAGTATAACCACAGTTTTCTTCTGCTGGTCACTGAGCAGCTCCGTTGCGTTGGAGCAGTTGGACGTTAAAGGCCTTGCTCAAGGGAACCTCGACAGGTTTTTGTAGGGAGGGGAGAGCATTAATCAATAATTAATACATTTTTCACTTTCCCCATCCACATTTTCCCAGCCGGTCCGGGGATGTGAACTGACACTCTTTCGATCACAAGCCCGTTTCTCTAACCTCTTGGCTGTCACCGTCCCCTGGGCGACAGATAGGCCAGCATTGTAAAAACAGGACACAAGCAATTTCATAACCACTAGCATAACAAGGGCTTTGATTAAATATGTATAGTGTTCAATTCAATAATGTTAAAAGTTTAATATATTTTGACATCTGAAAAGTCTGCTAAAGCAAACAGAATGATTGATAAGACAGTTGAGGAGTAAGTTGTAGAGTGTCTTCTTGTGATGTAGGGTAGATAATAGTGATTTTTAATTTGTACATTATAATTCTAGCGCACCTCAAATAATTTGACCCTCAGCGCTATAAAAGTGCAATGACTTTCATCAGGGATAGAGTATTTCTCCTCTCTGCTGTTTTAGAAATGTCACTTAATCAGTCTGCCTGGAAGAAATTCAAATATTTCACAGGAAATCTGACCTTAAACTGCCCAGATGAAAGCACAAAGAATCTCATTTAGGCCACTGTTTGTAATTTCAGTGTTCAATGTTTACTTCTAAAATGATAATGCACTGTCACAATGCTTTGGCAGTGAGGTTTCAGTGAACAAACGCGTACATAGTACATTATGACTGTATCAGAGAAAGATGAGAAAAATGGCCTGGCTTTCTTCCGAGTCAGTTGGCTTTAAATCTCAATCAGTTTCAGTCGACTCTCTTCCCCTGTCACCATTCCTGTCATCGCTGCTACAGCACCGTTTATTATTCATGGGCTTTTCCTTCCATGTTTTTTTTTATCTCAAGCATGCTAATCTTACACTCTAACAGGCTTAGAGGTATTCATCCTCTTATTACCATGGAGGACTGGATCTTTGAAATATCATTCTCCTCGATATGAAATTACTAGTGGAGAAGACTTCTGCACAAGTAACCTCTCTACTATACCATAATAAGACACAACATTTTGTTCTTTAAGAAATCACACTTAAGTAGGTAAAGTCAATTGAAGTTTTCTGCTGCCATATTTTGCTTTTCTAGAACATTTCTAAAAAAGGAGGCTTTCTTCGGGAGCAGAGACTTCTCTCTCTCCCTCCCGCAGCTCTGTAAATGACTTGTAAACAGGCTGTTTAAGTGTGAAGTCACCCTATGCCCTGTTGCTTCCGCTCTTTATTCATCACACTAACACACATACATAGAAGTTTGGTGAATGTTTTTGCTAAAGAGCTGGGGGAAGGGCACCGCTGCTCTTGTGGGACTGGCCCGAGACACGCTCTGCAGAAAGTAATTTGTATTGGCCAGGACAGATACAAGAGAGAAATAACGGAGAAAAATAGACTTTTTGAGTCAGACCAGGCTATACTGTAGCTTGTGATCTGTAACGTGTGATTTAAAGCCCCGCAATTACACAAGAAAAGGACAGGAAGGCTTTAAATGTGACTATTAATCTGTTTTGGCATTTCTCTAATGACACACAGACGTTCATCACATATACGTTGTTGGACCAGTGAGTTCTCTGAATCGCCCAAAAAAAGAGACAAATTAGCAGTGAAGATGCTGAATGGAAAACTGGAATGGAAAAAACAAAGAACAGAACGGGGAATGACTCTTTTGAAAAGACTCGATGAAGAAAGTGGAAAATGTTTGAGGCAACTAGGGGAAGCAGGAAGGAGGAAGAGTGAGAGAGAAAGCAGATGCAGAGAGGGAAAGGTAGTGTGAGCGCAAAAGTGGTGTGTAGATGAAGCTGAAGTGGTGGTTAGTTACCATGGCAATATTGGAAAATGGGGGAGGGAGGAGAGAGGCGTAAACAAGAAACCCCATCGATTTCAAGGGCAAGTCCAGCATCCCAAAGAGCCTGATTCTCTGTTGTGATTGCGGTGGAGTATTTACGCACTAGGCCAGTTTCCAAATCAATCGTAGGGAGGTGAACTCGTAAAACTCCCAGACTTCCCGCTACACTCATAGGAATACAGTTCGTTTACTTGTTTTTTCCAAGGTACTGGACTGTTAAGAGTTAAGAGTTCATCACTGTTTCTCTCTGGCCTGTCTCTGAGCCTATCACATGACATTATCAACACATCCTAGAGTTCTGGGGAACATGTCGTTTGTTTGGAAATGGAAACATCACGACGTCCATGCCAGAGAAGGTACATTTATCCTGGTGTATAAACATACCATATAAACTGAGCTATCAGATGAATCTATATTGTACATCAACTGAGGTTTTCATTTGGAGGGGGGGGGGTCGGGTCAGGGGCAGCAGAGGACTGAATATGTTTATTCAACATGTTCGACTCCCCCCATGCTGTCAGTGGCTGGGCCTCTGCATCTGTCATGAAGGGCAGACGTGGGGGAGAGTTCACAAGGCCTCCTCTCTCCCAACCTCCAGCTCTGCTCAGACGTCTTTGTCCCTGCTTTTTGTCTGGCTGCGGGGATTTCCCTTCACCCTGTCCCTCCCGTCTCTCCTGGGTCCTGATAAGAGATCGGGGTATCCTAATGAAGTGCCAGCATGATTAGATTCAATTTTGCCCTTCGTTTTCCACTTGGGAGGGCAGAGCTATCAGCCTAAAAAACACTTCCCTCCAGAAACAGACTTATCCCACACCTACATCCCCCTTTCGCCTGGAGCTGCCAGACTGTTGCTACCATTCAGCGTTTATCTCCCACACTCGGGTCATGTGAAGCAACAAACACATCCATTGTCTCAGACCGGACAGAGCTTATGTGGGCATTGTGGACAACAATGTAAACACTCAAGGAGGGCTCTCAATGGATTGACAGGATTCTCTCTTGAGAAAAGAGGATGTTTTTGCCTTAAACCTACACTAGGCAAGATTTTTTTATGTAGAAATACTCCCATCTTATCAGCCTAAATCACAACGTGGGGCTGCATCAGAGAAGAGCGTCCCATCCCCCCTAATGGAGACGCTGTAGACCCTATTTGTCCAAATTAAATTCTGGTGTCTGGTGTGGTCACCGCACAGAGGAAGTGATGAATTGAAACTGATGAGGGAAATACAAAACTTTCTCCTAAACAGTAGTGAGTGAGCGCTCCATCCTGAGAAAGTTGGACTCACCAATAATGGTTGAACCTCTTCGTTGAACCTTCAACCCCACCAGCCACTAAGAAGAAGAACTTTTGGTCAGAGGAGCATGCAGCTTACTGATGTCCAAAAAGTTCAGTTACCCCTCGCTGCTATTTGGGCCCACCAATGTACAAAGTTTCCTTGTGCAGCTTTAAGACCTTTTCCCTCCAGTAGTCACTCATACTGGGTGCCATGGAAACAAAACAACTAAATGAAATATGTGTGATGCATTTAAAATGATAGTAAAATGAGAAGAGAAATGGTGTTGTGTGAAGGGATGAGAGAGATGGATTGTGCAGCAGATTGCGTGCCAGTGTATTCTTTTCCCCTTTCTGAGAAGGTGGGGACAAAGCTGCAGGATTTGGCCAGTGTTTTTGCAGTAGGAGAATTGTGCATCAAGATGGGGCCAAAGCACACAAGCTGAAAAGAGCTTTGGCATTGGCCTACAAGAGACACTGCTTCAATCAAGGCAGATCCACACACATGGGCCAGTGGAGTCTGAAAGCAATCCATGACTTAATTGTTTTTTGTGGCGGTTCAGTTGAAATCATAAAGCTGGCATTGGCCTGCTTATGATAGGTTATATCACAGCACTTAATGATGGGATCCTACTGAAATAATTTAGGTTATACATAGGAAAATCGACAGATGAACAATGAGTTGTCATTCATAGAGCCAATGAGGTCCCACGTCCCCAAACCGCTGAATTTTCAGTCACCCAATCTGTGAAGTGGTTCAGCTGTAGTGGTTGTTTTTTTAAGTTCTGGAAGACTAGGATTGATGGGGGGGAATCCTTCAGGATTCGCGCTGTCCACTTCCTGGTTTGGCTCGGATTCTGTTTGAAGGGAAATGAGGGGTGATCTCCTTTAGGTCACAGGCCATGATTATGGCAAGTATCTGAGGAAAGAAGTACTTCTAAAATAGTCCCAGAGGATATTCTGTGTAGCTGTGGCAAGTGCTATAGAGTTGCTATAGAGTCAACTTCCAGGCTGTTTCAGACCATTTGAACGTTCTGGTCTTGTGTTATTTTTCAGAGAGGCTCTTGTAATCTGTAGGAGCAGCTTTATCATTAGAAACTTTGCATCGACAATTCTACTAGTGCTCTGTTGAAATGGCCACTTCTTGAATAGACAAAGTATATATTATAAACCACGTTGAAGTGGTTAAGTCTTTTCCTTAAGGTGCCTTGTAATGCTGTGCTCTCGTGAGCACTTCAGAGTTAATGCCTCAGAAAGTGCATTATGCATTTTGAGACCTGCTACATACTGTACGACTATGGTGGCTTTGATACGATTTCTCCTTTACTGCTCTTAAGGGTGGAATGCTGTGAAGTTCATTGCTGGTTTGTGTAATGAGCCTCATTAATTAAAGGGAGTCCAATGGCACTAACTCTCGGCTCAAGGGGGGGATTGCAGGATTTGGTGTGGTCTCCCCAAGGCCTGGGTGGTATGGTGAGAGGGATTAGCAATGTGACGTCAGAGTCCTCTGACTGGAAAGAGTGGCATGATGTACTCGCATAGCTGCACTCAAACTGGACAGTAGGTTAGTTTCCAATCCCTGCTGGAGCCTGGGAATCTTCAGATGTGGGCATTGCAGGAAGCCAGTGGAAATGAACACCGTAGCAGTGGTGTGCGCTGTGGATGACAGAGAGGAAATTGCTAGCTCATGCAGCACCAAGCTAATACAGGGTTTTCAGATGTTTTCCAGGCTCACCGAAGAAGACTTTATTGTATAATTCACGACCTTTGTTTTCTATGCATCAATCTATTTGCCCGTTAGATATACAGTTACAAAGAAAAGAGAGGAAAGAGTGCTTTTCTATAGTTGAGCGTCACATTAGATTGATGGATCAACTATTTCCCCATAGTCATGCTATTCAGATTAATTCAACTCAGTCAGGATAGCCAATACTTTGTGTGAATTTCCCTTTTTGAGATACAGAGCTCAGTTATGGTTGTTTGGAGAGTGATGGGTGATGCTGAGAGCGAAGCAGAATGCCCCTAAATAAATCAAATAATTCCTTTATCTCTTGCCAAAAGTTTCAAGGACTTCCACTGACTCTGCCTTTACCTTTTATTAAAATACTGCTCACAAAGTGCTAAAGCAATAATGATAGTTCCAGGCAATTTCATTCTTTCATGACCTTTAGTTTTGTTTTAACTTGGGACCTTGACACCAATAGTCATGCCCCCATTTCCTAACACCGTCTAACCCTCTTATAACTTTCTGCAAAGAGCAGAGGACACCCACAACGTTTTTAGTTGCCTTGCATTAACTTGGTGTCGTTAAGATACAGTGGATCAATATCCTTGTCTCAGTGTTTTCTTTTAACCAGAAGTGCTAATGTGATGCAAGGGTCTCTTTAGAGAGCCAGTCTGGACCCTTTTCACTATGCCGGAGGAGTTGCCACAATGTGCTTCTATAGAATGGCTTATGGCACAAACACGGCACTGTCTGTGCCTGTAGGGACTGTTGATTTGGGACAGCTGCTTTATGATGGTAAACTCCTTTCCTGAAAGCTGAGGACCCCCTGCTAGCTCGCCAGCATAACCACATTGTACGTGAATTGACTCAACATGTTGGATTAGCTGGTTAAATACAGTGATCCTTTCCCTCAAAAGTACAATCATGACATTTAGGGCATTAGAATACCAACAAAGCCTTTTCAATCTTTCTCAGGGTTTTCCTTTCTTGTGTATTCTTGGCAAAGTGTGAGGAAGATAGCAACCTGCATGTTAATTATACTTCTCTATACTGTGGAATAGGTTCCATGTTGAGATTAAATCAGGGTTTGATGGAGATTAACAGGCGGAACTGGACAGTTATTTGCTTTACAGTGCCTCTGTCGTAGATACAGATACAGAGCGAAGTCGTTTTTGTGCATAAGGGTTAAATCACTTAGAATATATACTCTGCATGGATACTGCCAAACCAGTGAAAGGGAGCTCTTGCCATCTTGGCAAGTGTGTCTGCAAAATAAATACGGCAAAAAAGAAAGGGAAAAAAGCGAGTGAACGTTGGGATCCAAACCAGAAACCGAGCCCTGTGTAGGTTTTTTCATTTTCCTCTCACGCATAGAGGCTGAAACACATCTCAAGAGCGTGGAATAAGAAGACAGCAGGAAAGAGACAGACAGACAAAACTGAAGAGTAAGAGTAAAGAGTAAAAAAATGAGTAAGAGAGGTTTGAATCGGGGAGAAGAAAAAAGAGAGCGCGAGAGAATGGAATAAAAATAGGCTCGTGATGGAGCTGGTGTCTCGATGAGGCAGCCCGCTAACCTCAGAGGCGCCACACTCCCTGGCTTATCCCAGCCCAGTGAGAAGGAGGGGCCACACCACAGATCTCTCTGACTGCCAAGGCTCCAGCGCCAGGCAGGCTCTCTTTCTCTCTGGTCATGGGGGGCCAGGCATCTTTAGACTTTGAAAGGCAACAAAAAAAGCTGTTCCACTCTCTGGATGACAGAGCAGCCCTCATGCCTCATTTCAGGACGTCCACAGTAGCAGCGACAAGCCCCCAGCCAGATGCCACATCAGACCTGCAGTTTGTTTTCTGGCTGTGATGTGCGACCATAGGCATGGTACCTACCGTTGGTTGAACAAAGTTACTGACCCAGTGTGGTAGCTGGTTGCTACTGAGTCAGAAGCCTGACATTTGAACTGGGCAGGCAGTGTTACTGCGGACTGCGGGATAGGTCACATCAATCACAGCAACTGGGGGTGAGTGGAGCAGACACAAACCTGGCAGGAGATCACTGACATGAAATTCCACAGTCTTACCATCACTTCCTGTCCTCCTGTTTCCCAGTGGGATTGCAGCTGAAAGTGAAAGCAGCAGAAGAAAACTTGAATGAAAACTTAAAAGAGACTTGATCATTAAACTGATAATTGTGCAACATTTTGCATAATTGAGACTATTGCACCCCTATTATATCATAGTCAGGTCTGTGTCCCCGATCGGTATATCGTACTTTATCCTCGCAGAAGATATCGAATCTCTCAATGGATTGCCTTTAATCACAGACCGTGCGTATACTTTGGAGATTCACTGTAAGTAAGATGGACTTAATGCAGCATATGAAAACAACAGAAATAATCAGATTTATCAGGAAGTGTGTCATCTGGGAAATGTTGAAAGACAGAGGAGGGAAGAGAACTAGACAGCCCCAACATGCTTCTTCATCTGGAGAGTATTCCAAGGAAAAATATTTTCATAACTGTTTGAAATTTTACATATTAAGTGGATTAAGGGAACTGTACACACACATTTCTTCCCTCAATTGACAAAAAGAACATCTGGATTGCATTCGGGTTTTTTTACGAACGGTATTTTGTTTCTTTGTATTCGTCACTTTACAATCAGAGCAAGTGGTGTACATAGAATGTGATGCAAAGATGGGGTATTTTATTGTTTTTTTGTGTCTCCCCCTCCCTGAAAAATAAGGCAAGTACATATAATTAGATGGCCAAGAAATGGAACCTATATTTTTCAAACCCACAGGGGTTTGAAATTTGCTGAGTTGTTACATTGCTCAGTTATTGTATGTCAGGGATTTGTAAGTTGAGTCTTCCTTTTGTTACCAAACGACTGCAAGATTGAAGACCAATTTCATTGTAATTGAGTGGTTTTCTCTCGCTCACTTCCTTTCTCTGCAGAACAAAAGAGTAAAGCATCAAAGTGGATGTATATCATCTTTTATGCTCTGTCATAGAGGGGTCCGTTTTTTTAAAGTTCATGCAAATGAGCACACAGCTTAAAGCAATATTCTTATCATAGCTCCTAGCAAGGTCATCTGTTGGAAGAACATAGGCTCCATATCTGTTTCTTTCCCCCCCAAAAAATCTGTACTCCTTATCAGTTCTTACTCTTTTACACTTCCAGCATGGTGAAATGAATCTCACGTAAACCAGTAGTTCCTTTGCACACCTGCGTATAGTTGGTGACAGCAAGGCATATAAGAGAAGAAGATTAGGTAGCTTACAAAAGGTGAGAAGAACCTTACCCACACTAAGATGCAATTTTATTGAGAAAATATACATCTTCAGTAAGATAGATGCCATTTGGTGGATGTCACAGGAACATGAGTGCATACTGTATGTGTCTAGCATGGGTGACCCTACTGGGAGTCAAACCCCTAACTCTGGTGGAGTTTGTAGCACTCTTTGAGCTACCAGACAGTGCTGGAGTTCTCTGCACTTCTGCAACATCAAAACGTTGTTAGCCATAAGATAGCACTAAACAAAATTTTAGCAAAATTCTCATCCATTTTGAGCAAATTTAGATTAATTTCTGACCATGTGACATTGATGTTCTTTATTTAGCGTGGTTCTTGATAACACTCCTGGGTGAGTAAAGAGTAATAGCTTCATTCAGACCCGCCCAGTTTGCACTCTAAGACCTTTTCATCTGGTAGCAATCTCCCTGTGAGCAGTTTCAGCCACCAAAAGCCCAATCCATCAGCCACTGTCATGTGCTGCAATGAAATGTGAAAGGGAGTGTAAACGCGGAGAGGAATAATGTTCCTTTAAAATGGAAAATACCAGTTTAAACTTCATTTGCACATAATTGCTTTTTGGAAGAATAAGGAAATCAATTCAAAATCCCCCGTATTTATTTTAAGATGAACACGGAGCTTTAAATGAAACACGTTTTGTCTTTAAAAAAATTGCTGCCTGCTCATTATTCTTAAAATAACAACGAGATTACTGTTAAATGTGTTGATTTCATTCATACACAAAATATTGCTTTTAATTGGTTTCTCTTTCATGTTTCAAGACCACAGCATGTTTGGGTTTGATGTGGAAAATGAGCAGCAGATTGCAGAAAGTCCAACGCAAACAGGGAAAATAGGTGGTGTGTGCATGCGATGCAAGTGATTGTTGCCAGATTACACGCACCATATGAATTTCTTCAAGAGAATAGGCCGCACTTCCTTTTTTCTTTATGAATGCCTCCCAAAATCATCACACAGTGGAGCCATATTTACCTACGCTGACTAACTGGTTCCATGTTTTTCAATCTTGAGCATGTAGACAGATGATTGCGCTATAGCAGGTCAAAGAAGGACAGCACGGCCTTCAGCTATCTCACACACATAAAACAAATCATATCCGCTAAACTTAAAGGAGCAAAGACCCGGGATAAAAGGTAATATTAACTGTCTGTCTAAACAGATGAAAAGCAGTCTTTAAGTGCATGCAGCCTCCTCACTCCTGCCCTGGGCCGAGCATGCGGTCAGCGTTGCAGCGCGTCCAATCACGAAGGTCAATGGAGGGCAGCGTGATGGGATTATGGGATGCAGGATGTCAGCCTTCACTAGACTGAGAGAAGGAAATGAGAAGTTTCTATATAAAGCCAGTTAAAATGAGTCAGACAAATAGCGAGTGAGCCTCTCATTCCATTCACTTGTGGCCAGAGATGAGATGAAGTTATACGTAAAGAAGGGTGATACAGGGATACAGAGAAGGAGAGAGAGACAGCAAGAGTGTAAGAGAGAGGAAGAAACACAGAGAGAGATCATACCGTAAGTCACAGCTGTTGGAAACACAAGCTGACTCGGTTTTCTCAACCTTATTGAATATCTCCTGTGGAGGAATGAGGGCTGCAGGGTTAAAGTGTCCCCCCAGTCAGGGGCTTGACAGAGACATGACAGACACAATGTGAGACTACACTAACATGAAGCACAGCAAACCAGACTGATTCTGCTATGAGTCTGCTATGCTGCTGTATCCTGTATTATCTTCACTTTTTAGTCGATAGCCAGATTTAGCCTGAATCTTACCTTTGGTTCTCCGACATCCTCTACATGCATCAGTCCGATAGACCTCTCAAGCAAGACATCATGTTTCGGCCCAAATAAGGGATTCCGGATCGCACCCCCTTTCAGTCTAATGTGAAAATGAATAGAGGAGTAAAATGATAGCCTTTAACTACGTCCGACACTAATCTTGATTATTTTTGCTTTTCGGGGGTTCCTCTATTATGCACTTCTTTATTTGTTGAGGTGGATCCTGATGGGTTATGAAGCTGCAGAAAATCGCTAGCCATACTTAGCTTAGCATTCCAGCATTTCATGGCTTTGTGAAGCAAGGATAAATAGACCGTAAGAAGGATAATGCAACATCAAAAATTCAGTAACATGTTAAAATATGTAATAACTTAATCATACGTCATTTCTACTCACGTTATTTCACCCTTTTTAAGAACAGAATGATAGGCAAATGGGATCCAAAAATCCTATTCATTTTCGCCTTAGGCGTAAAACAAATGGATCCAGATATAATCCGAAAGTCCCGAAATGAGGACAACAATTTAGAGGCCTATTAAGTAATCCAGAAAGTATCACATTACATCCTCGAGATGTCCCAGAGTTCCAAAACCTACCTACTATGGATTGGTCGCCGTCCGTTCTTTTGGTTATTTGTGTATTTGCTTGTTTGTCCATCTGTCACATGCAATATCTGAAACACCCACTGATAGGATTATGACAAAACTTACTGTGTGGCCCAGAGGCTGCTGCATCATTTGTGGAGGATGATATGTTTACTGTTGCCCTGTTGAAATTTTCCCTCAGTTATTTGCTCTTGTTACCAGAAAGAGCTGCTGCATATTCACAGAAAACTTCGAAGAGGTTAAGAATCTGCCCGGGACTTTTATGCCAATGAAATTGATTGACCTCCTCCTTCATATGATATGTGTTTGTTTGACCATTTACATAACTGTGAGTGGTTTTACCAGGGTGAAGAGGCCCAGTAAGTAGCCAGCTGTAGACAGCTGCTTCTCATCTTTCTCTACAAGCATGTGTGTTATAGTGGGCTGCTCTGATTGGGTATCACATAACCCCAGCCAAAACATATTCAAATGCATATCTGTCTGTCTCTTTAGCTCTTCTGATAAATAAGCACTACTTAACATGTTAAGAATAGGTTGGCATGTGGCTGAAATAAAAAATAAAAAAAACGTAGAAATGCAATTGAATGTTGTTTATTTTCTACTAGACCTGATCACAAGAAATGTGTGTTGTATAGAATTTAACTGTTGCTCTTTGTTATCAGACTTTAGTATAATGATAGATAGATAGATAGATAGATAGATAGATAGATAGATAGATAGATAGATAGATAGATAGATAGATAGATAGATAGATAGATAGATACGTAGGGAATGCTGTCATGAAATCCAAATTGAATGATCAGTGGATACATTAGAGAGTGCAACTAAAGCCCAAAGGAAACAACCATTTGTGAACTGTGTTCACCATTATTGGACAGCTACCGTTCAACCACCATTCAACATGGCATCTCCATTTTCAGTGATCCCAAGTCGCTGAGAGGTTTGCCCTCTTTCACTCTCTTGTCAAAGGTCTCTCTCTCAGACATAAACCTGGTCTCTTTCCAGGCCCAGGTTTGTATCTGTTCCTCTGTTTTGTAAGCCAGCTCCTTGGCCGCCGTGCGTCCGACCTCCTCCACTTCCCACATCCTGCACGACGGTCCTTAGGTTGTTTGTGAAATGGAAGGAGAGCAGGACTCCTCTGGGACGTAACAGAGAAGGGAAGGTCTGTACCCCCCTCACCTCAGTGCTCCTGCATAGTCCCCAATGGCTCAATGAACAGTGGGCTTGCTCTCCCAAACTAGTCTGTCAGACTTGTATGTGTGTGTGTGTGTCTGAGAGAGAGAGAGTCTGAGAAGTTTATGTATTTGTGTGTTAAGGGTGGGCTTTTTTGCTTTTTTGCATTAGAGGTAGATGTCACATTGAGTTAGTCCAGCAGTCGGCTGAGGTCCGGCTAGACTGGAGAACAATATTTTTCCAAGATTGCCCTGGAGTGCCAGTAGCCATAACGAGGGGATGCTGCTGCCTGAGCTCCTGCACATTCCTCTTCTTTTCTTGCATGTTACTTTCTTGCTCTGACTCTTTCCTATACCCATGCAACACATTTGTTTTTAAATTGTCTCATTTTTAACTAGAAATTGCCAGTGGTAGCCTATCAACCTCACTCCACCCCTTTAACACAGTCAGCTGCAGTGAGGCTTGCATACTGTTATCCTTATCTGCAGGATGCACCAGTCAGACCTTGCTGGAATACGCAGTCCAACTTTAGGGTGGACTCCGGTACATTTACTTTAGGTAAGATAGGATGTGCCTCCATCACATTATTTCTGTGGTATTATTTATAATAGATTTCAGTTGTGCTTTAAGTTTCTCATATTACGCTCCATTGGAGTTTCCCTCCCTGTCCTGAAGCTCAATTGCCCTTCAAGCTTGTTTGAGCTCATCAGACAGTAGAAGCAGCTTTTCTTTTCTGGAAAATATTAAGAATCCGTTTATAACAATAAACCAAACATTTTCTTGGACAAGACAAGAGGCAGTGCTTGACTAGGGGGAAATTTGCCTGCCTAATTTGTTCTCAACAAAAGATCTGGGACGTCCCACGTCCCACGTTTCTTGCCAAGGCATTGAATACCATCGCATGTGAAACCAAATAATGCGATTTAAGTAACTGGCAAAAATGAGGCCTTGTTTGGTTTCTGAAGTGAAGGCCCAAACCAACCATGCTGTGAAATCCAATAACTCCCAATGCTTGATAAATGTGATTTATTTTTTGTGTCTCCGCCTGCATAGCAGCAAGTCAGAAAGTGTTCGTGGGTAATCATGCATGCTCCCAGTGGCCTACTGGGCTGGGTTGGTTGGCTAGGTGGTTTCCCTGGGCAGCTGTCTGCTGGTCTCAGCCCCGGATTGCACAGCGCCCAGGTGGGAGTATCCGTGACCAGGCCGAGGCGAGAGCGGCACACTTGGGTTGCCAGCTTTAGCAGGAATTCCATCAACACCCGCATGTCGTCTGTCAGCTGGACTAATCTGAAGCCAACAGTTGTAAAAATAGGGCTAGCTATTCGAGGGTAGATCTCCCTGGGTTGACTGTGGGAGTCCCTTGGCATAATCCTGCAGTTGTTCCCCTGATTGAAAGCAAATGCATCCTTCATCACTGCTGTCATAAAACAGCAACAACCTGTTTGCAAAGCCTTATAAAACCCTAGTTCTATATATAACATGTGCACAAATGTAGACATTACTGGTTATAGTATTAGTGTGAATTTGAAAACTATTACTGCTTCTCATGGTGAAGTAGTTAAAACCTGTGTGCTGTAGATCCCAGACAAAAATCCCAAATAAATGCAATTTGAAAATCGTATTTTGGTCAAGGGTCAAGGGTATAGAATAGTCTTTTGAGTAACCATAGTCTAAACCAGATAAAGTTATGTTTCCCTTGTCTAGCCACAGATCATCGGGGTGAGTAAGGCCAAGGGTCAGGGTTCACAGGCTGGCCAGCAGTAGGCCCAGTGACTCTGCAGGCAACCTGAAATACCAGTAAATCAGAGAGATATTCACTATTTAAAGGTCCAGTCCAGTCCAGGATTTTCAAACAAGTCAAGTTTTTCTGAACGAGAACCAGGAGAAATACGACACTAGGATGGTCTCTCCCCAACTCTTCCACTCTCTTGCTTGCTCTTTCTCTTTCCCTCCTGGTCTGGCCTGGTCTGTTTTCTCCATTAGTCAGAGGAGGCATGTGGGTCTTTGTCTGAAGGGATATGTCAAACTTTTAGCAATGTTTAGTCCACTGGCATATAACACCACATGGGGACCCAAGGAGGGGTGTTCAGCGCAGGCTTCAATGGAGAAACCCCTATAAGGCATCTGAAAGACAGAGGGAATACAATCCATTAGCCAACAACCATGGAGATTGTATTTCTCTCAGCTTGGACATTCAAGAAACAGGCCTACAACTAAATGTAGTCAATTTGTAAATTAATGCCGGCGGTTATTTGAGTTTTTGGATGGAGCTGAAGTGTTGAGAGGAAAGTGAAGGAGGAGGCAATGGAAATATCCTGAACAGATAAACAGAGGATGAAGGACAGGGGGGCACCTGAATTTCTGGGGGCCCTAAACCAGATGTGATTTGTGGGCCACCCCACCTGACCCAGACCATGGATAGTCATTCCAGTCCGTGGCTGTCAATCCACCAGTTTTACTTCTGAAATCGATCAGTAATCGATGAAAATAACATAGTTGCGTGCTTACAAAACACCGGGGAAAAAAATATTTTTCTTCTACCAAAAGGAAAATTGTAGGTCTATTAATGTCTTTTAAAATAGGGCTTGAATTTTCATATATGGATGACCTCCAACAAAAATGTCGGTTGCAAAACGAGCCAGTTGGGGAGCCCTGCTGTGAAGGATCGAGGTGGCTTTAGACAAGGCCATACACAGAGCGTGTTCTGTGCATTGGAAGTCACTGTGCTGAAAGAGATGGCAAATGAGTTGACTGACCCAAAGGGATGCCTGGATATCCAAATTACTCTACCAGAAACAGAAGAGAGATGGAGGTTAAGAAGCTACAATAAAACTGATATGACCTTTGAAAGATGTTCTTTCCAACATAATACATAGGATCTGTGTATCCATGGACTCATAACACCTGCTGTCAACATACAATGGTGATTTAAGAGGAAAAAATGAATACATGAATGGACGTGTTTGTTCTTTCCTCCTTTGTCCAGAGTCAGTGCCATGAAGCATTAAATAAGATCTGCACATACTGCAGTGAATTTAGGCAACTGTTGCGACTTGGCTGTGTGGGTTTATGTATGGGTGGTTTGTTATTTTCGTTGCCCCCTCAACTCTTTCCAGATCCCCGTCCTCTGTCCTGGGTCCGTTTGGCAGTGCACATTGTTGTGCCTCTTGTGGTGTCAAGCAGCAGGTCCACCAAAGCCATCCAGAAGCCAGGCCTGGAACCGTGAGAAAGGACTGCTGTGTGATTGGATTAGCTTTTGAGCGCCACGTTGCTTAATTAATGAAAATGACCCCGGAGCAGAGAGTGAAGCCATTGTCTCCACAGCGACAAAGTCCCTGCCCGTCAACGGTATCCTTAACAGGATTTCACAAAGTACGCCAGGCGTTCTTAATTTGTTGGCTTACGACACTGCAGAAGTACACTGGCAGTTGAATTGCTGTCTTCGCTCTGATTCGCAATGGCAAATTTTCAAACACTAGCAGTTTAATTCAGGATCATGAAACAGAAGTTGAAGTATGTGACTAAAAACAAATGGGATTTGTGGTGAATGGAGCATGTTTCGACTTGGTCAAGCGGTAGCAGGGCCTCTTCACTAGTCTGTGACATTGTATTTTCTTTGAACTCTATGGCAAAAGTGGTGTTCAGTGATTTACCCTCCATTTCCATTTGGCCAGCCAGCTACTCACACCTGCAGATTATGGCACAGTTCAATGCATTCATCGCACATGTGAACAGTAGCTATGGGTCACTTGATGATGTGTGAGTCCCTCCTTCTTTCCATCCTTCTTTCATTTATTTTCCTTTGACTTTCTATAGAAGAGGGATGTAAATGTGGGCTGGTATTCTGAGGGCGATGACCCCGCGGGGTCTTCTGAGGGGTTCAGCAGAACCAATGTGACCAGATTACTTTGGCATTCCTCAGTGCTGAATGGCTCTCTCTGGAAACTATTACCTGGAATTACCTCAAATCAAAGACTTCTTCCTATTATCTCAGCAGGATCAGTCAAAGCGAGCCGCATTGTGACTGCCAACTAAGATGTTAAAATAACAATACTACACACCTATTCCCAGGACAACCAAACTCTTTTTGCATGTGAATTAGTCAACCAAAAAACGATTCAATAGCTTACAAATCCTGAAAGCATTAGAGGTCCTGGTAATAATAATTTGTCACAGTAATAATTTTGCTAAGAAAAAAATCCACACATTGGAGTAATTGATTGATTCTGTTTAATTTAAAGATGTATTATGTATTTTAATTAATTCTTGAGCACATGCTACTTTCCTCTGTCACTTGAGATTTAATAAGAAATAAAACAAACGAATACAAAAGGTTTATGTATTTTTCAGCGCATGTCAAAGAATCTTTTACACACACACACACACACACACACATTAGATCATGCACCCCCCAACTGACTGCTACGACCCACCTGTCAGTGTTTCCCCACAGCCTCATGTTTCAATCACTTCTAACACCTACTGACAGTGGCTAAATATTCCCAATGGCTCACCCACTCATCATGTCGATGAAGATGTGTCCGAGACAGTGGCGCGCTTTGTGTCCAGGGCCTGTGCAAGGACAGACGGACTCTTGTGCACTAAAAAGACAGTCTAACAGGACAACTATTATATGAAAGGCTAGCTTATTTCAGAGTAATGGCTTAGTCACGTTCTGAGGCATTGGACCTCACTAAAAGATTCACTAATACTATGCAGTTGTGAATCTGTGTACAGAGACTTGTGTAATTTCTTGGGAATAGCCTTTTATAACAGTTCAGACTGATATGAGGATTATTGCAGGACCCTCCACCCCACCTGTGGTAGAATGGAGTGCGTTAGACTACTCACATTACATTTTTGTGATAAGTAGTAACTTGGCGGGTTCATTTTTCAATTCTTGTAATCTGTCATCGCTTCCTTTTAAAAATAGAATGTATTTACTTTGTATTTTCTTTTATATTGTTTCATTTTTGTTAGCACAAACGTTAAAAAAATTGAAAAAGTGAAAATCCCGCTGCATCTCGTACAGACAGCATGTCATCTACGTATGCTTGATTTAAATGAGATTGGCTTACTGTGTTAAAAACAGAGCAATAGTCTTGCATTGCATTTTAATACAATGATTGACAACACACAGCAGCACAAGCCATATTACTGAGTTAACGAGTTACTTTTAATAAAGAGTAACTTTGTAACGTAACTAGTTACTTTTTAAGGTAAGTATCGAAATAATAAAAGTTAAAAGTAACTTTCCCCAACACTAATTATCACTGTGGCCAATAGACTCTTAATGGGCCTCCTAATACGTATGCATATGTTTTAAGGTTATAAAATCATAACAGAGTTTTGGTAAAGCATGAACGCTGCCTCTTTCTTCTCAGCGTTTTTGCACCAAGGCCTTTTGTTATTCTTCCCCCCAAGCTTTCATGGTTTCAAGTTTCTCCTTGGCTTACAAAGATCTGGAACTATCTGTGCGTTTTAATGCCTCTGAAACACTAACTTGGTGTGATCTGAGATAAAGACTTTGATTTGCTCAATTCAATGGTTCAATGTCTTCACAGCCTGTTCTGGTTAAGTTCTTGTACATTTTATGTATTGTTTTATTGATTATACATTTTTGAGGAAACGGGGAAAACCATTGCTTAGAGCAAGGGAATGGAGCAAAGACTTTGCTGCTTTATACATGTATAGTGTAGTTCACTATATATAAAGGCAAGGGGGAAAAAAGAAGAAGTTATGCAGTAGCAATCAATGCATTAGATCCCCCTCTTGAATTCATTCTGGCTACTCTTCGTTTTGGACTAGGCGTTGAATCCCAAGCGACTTATAGTTGGGTCTCTCTCTTTCTATGGTGAGGTGAACAACAGCTCAAAGACAAATTATCTACTTGCTCCACAGTACTATGACCAGGGTTCCTGGGCAGTTTGCCCATACAAGTGAATTTCTAGTTCTCTGATTGCAAGAGGGCTTCATAAACTATGTGTGCGTGCATGTGTGTGTGTGTGTGTGTTTGTGTGTTTGAAGGATTTGACAGTGGAGGGATAGGGCGGGGCTAGCATGTGTGTGCGTGTGCGTAATGGTGAACTAAAAAGAAAGAAAAATAAGTAGTTTTTATCTTATATTAATGGAAGACTGAGAGAGTGAAAAGTAGAACAATATGTGGGGGAAAATACACATCTTGCAACCATTGTTTTTTCCCTCTGTATCTGACCTTACAATAAGTCAGCATAAAAACAAGAATGGTGTTTAATTTCTTCTTTGATTAGATTGGCGGGGAAGTCTGTTCCCTCTTTGGTCTCCCTCCAGT